>CM060174.1:6433446-6738503 GCA_030549775.1 Tamarix chinensis
GGCTGCTTCATAGCCACGGATCTCTCTAGCCCCTCACCTTCCCCTCATCTTGACCTATATGGCATGTAGTTGGCACTGCCTTGCACTAGTCCCCACCCCTATGTAGCCCCAAAACTCCCCACCTAACCCTTGTGACCCTACCAAAGCCCAGCCCTATCCCCTAGCTGTGCATGATGCACCGGTCTACACGCCAACCAATAGCCAACCACCCTCCCCTTGTCTTCTACCTTCCTTTGTCCACTTCCCCAACCTTCTCCCCTATTTATGCCCCCTACGCCTCTAGTTTCCCTTCTTTTTCTACCACTCCAGAATTCCCCAACTCCCTTGCATCCTCTCTTTAGTTGCTGCCACCGCCAACGTTGTGCCACACCACCGCTTCCACACCCATCTTTCCTCTTCCCTACACCACCCTCCACCGATCAAGACCTCCCCTACCCCTAACTCTCCCTCCTCTTCTCTCCCCACCTGTGCAAAGTGGGTAGCCATCTCTGCAACTTGCACTACCCTACGCCGCCATTGCTATAGCAAACACCACCTTCACTGCCTCCCTTCCTGCCTAGAAAACCTCCCCTACCTTCCTACACCACCAATTCCCCTATCCTCTCCCTCCTTCCTCCTCCTTTTCTCTCCTTCTCTCTCGGCCACCACCGCGGCCATTGCTTACACTACCGCCATGAGACACCACCACCACCTCCATGACCCCCTTTGACCCAAAAACCCTACCACCTAAGAAAACCTTACTTCTCTCCCATTTCCAACCCTAAAAATCCCTCCTTTTCTATCACCACTGCCTCCACCACCTTGTGCCACCACCCTAGCCTATTACTCCTCCTCTAGTTGTGCCCTTAACCTTTGTATTTATTAAATATAAATTATTTTACATACTTTACCATTATTAACCTTATTGTTTTTATTATTATTAATCATCTTATTACTAATATTTAGTTAGGAAAATAAAAATAAAAAGGAAAAAGGAGTAGGAAGAAGGTTTAATAATTAGTGTTCCATTTCTTATAGGCTATGAACCAAACCCTTCCTGTAAGGAGGCATATGATTTGTGCTCCAAGCCCTGTGTCCTATTAGGTAAGGATATGGTTAAGGCTTAGTTTTGCTATGATTTGTGTGTTTATGGGTGTAATGATATATGTTACGTATTTATATGTGCATATGGACTAAAAATATGTGTGGTGCAACTTACTTTGCATGGAGCTAAGGTAAGTTGTGTATGATTTATGATATGGGTGATATGACTTGTTATTTATGGCATGCTCTTATGTATGGTTGTATGGTATGACATGAATGTTAAGAGGCCTTAAGTGGTTTTGAGAGGTTGTGGGGCTCTAAAAGAAATAAAGATGGTAGAGTGAGTAAGAAGAAGTGGGAAAAAGGCTTAAGTATATTGTGACCTATGGGTGATAAAATAAAGGAAGAATGATAATCAAATGAAAGATTAGAGTAAAATCTTGCATGGGAAGTGTGAGGCTTACATGATATGGTTAGTCTTTGCATAGTTAAAAGTTTACATGGAAAATTTTGGTTTAAGGTTTAAACATGGTGAGGACAGAGTATTTTGGGTGATTAGAGTCTTTGAGGAAAAGATAGTACATGGGTTGGTAGAAGTGTATATGAGAGCTCAACTAGGGTTTTTGGGAAAAAAACCCCTAAGTATGGAGTGGTATGAGAGAGAGTTATAGAGGCTGGTTAGAATTAGGGTTAAAATTAGAAGGGTGTCTTATGAAGGGTCTAGTGGAAATGAGGTTGGAGTTGGTGTGTGAAGGGACGATGTAAAAGAAAAGAGGAGTATTCGCGTTTTGGGGTGGTCAACTAGGGTTTCCTTATCACATGTGGAAAATAGGAGAGTAGAGTTTGTGATGTTTTGGAGGGGGTTGAGTGGAGTGATGATGTTGGAGTTAAAGAGGAGTATGAGCTATGTATGAAAAAGAGAGGCTAGGGCCAAATATGCTAGATTAGGGTTTTCAAAAATAATCCCTAGTAAGTGATGGTGAGCCTAAGTGGAGAAATGGGAAAGTGGGCATTAACCTACATGCATAGGGGCTTTTGGATTCATGATGAGTAGGGTGGAATGTGAGAAAGAAGTCTTGGAGTCCTAGGGAGTGTAGAGACTCCAAGTTATGGGATAGGGTTATTCAAGGATTCTAGGGTGGAAGAGTATGAATGGAAAGTCCATTGGGGGTATGTGTGTCTAGTAGGGAATTACTTACTGAATAAGATATGAATAAAACACTAACCCTTTTAAGTGGAAGACTATTGAGCTGGGTCCTGACCAATCCACTGGCGAGAATAGTGGCTAAGTGCATTTTACCCTAGGGACCGATCCACTAGCGAATAAAAGTGGTCAGGTGCATTCTGCCCTAGAGTGTATTATGATCCATCGGCTATAATAAGGGGGGGATCCTAAGCTCAATTATCTAAATCCTAGATGATAACAAATCATGGAAAACATACTAATTACTAATAGTAGAACACCATATGAGTCGGGGCTAGACCAATCCACTGGCAAGAAGTATTTTACCCTGGAGACCATTCCACTAGCAAATAATAGTGGGCAGGAGCACCCTACTCTAGAGTGTATTATGATCCACCGGCCATAATAGTGGGGTTCCTATACTTATATGGATATAATTCAAGAAATGTGTGAAGATGGTATTATTGGCCTAAATTCTAATAATGGGGATTAATCGGAATGACTTACTGCATGCATTATCTACCTATTTCTTGTTATGCTATGTCTTAGCTATATGGTTACCTTACTCAATACGTAGCATACTGATCACCCTTTCATGGGTGTTACTCATTCCCACGAGCAGTGGCCCCTCCTAAGTATGTGCAAGTAAGAGATGATTCCTATGATGACTTTGATGCTTATGATGCCTTGGGCGGGACTAAGTGATGACTTATTATACCTGATGTAGGGTCCAAGAGGGTGTTCTCCAGACTTATTGTTTCTTGTTTTCCTGTTGTTTTTACTTCCCCCGTAGTGGGCATCATTTGTATTTAGTTTGCATTCTGTATTAACTCTAACATTATGTACTCTGGCTTTATTATGAAATGTTGAACTATTTTGGTTTTTATTGATTATTCACGTTAATACTTTTAGTTCCTTTAACCTTGTGGTTAGTATGAGATTGGTTAGGGGTCATTCTTGTACTAATCATGGTGATAGAACCCCCGTTTTTAATGTATGGTTTTCTATAGCAAATGAAAATTTTCAATTGTAAATTTTAGGGTGTTACAAAACCACATTATCTCCTCTACCCCGATACGTTTCAGCGCTAACATCTTCTGACATATATCTCATATGGCTAGACACACTCTGGCAACCATTGGGTATGACTCCCTTATTACACAAATTCTTTGTAACTTCGTAGTTAAATTTGAAGATTTTTTGGCCACCTCACTTCGAGTATAGAATGTGATTGACAACCTAGATTTAGTCACCTTTTGAAGGATGGGATACCAAATGCGTACAGATAGCTAGACTCTTGAGCTTGCACCTAAGGCTCTTACCCTAACCTTCACTATGTGTGGAAGATGACCTACCAACGCCATCAAATGAATCCTGAACTCCAACTAACATTCCTTTCTGATTCTCTAAAGGAGCCTCCACATCCACTGCCACCCCTTCCACCCCCCGTGCCTCCATCTAGTCACGTGACACTGGCTAATGTCCATGTGCTTCTTATTTGTGTTATTGGGATGTTGACCTCCATAGAGTAAAGATAAAGCGTCGTGGAGATAGTGTTGTTTGAGCTACGTTCATAGATACAACTTGAATTTGCACCGCATCATGAGGATCATATGGACACTCATCCAAGCATTATGTTTGTCCATGAGGCCTAACCTTGCTTCTCCCCCTACTACTTAGGACACTGCTCCCTCATCCTTCTTTTGATTTCTTTATTGATAAATCCTTTTCTAAGGCCACCATGATTGGTTATGTTGTATTTGAGACAACTGGTTTTGAGGACATTGAGAATAGGGGCTTGGACGTCCAATTCATGCTTGCCATCACTGTTCTAGTTGCACTCACCCACCAGCCCACCTTTAGTTTGCCTTCAGCGGGACTTGTAAATCTATCTCTGGTGTAGTTTAGTCATAGATTACTTATTTGGCTTATATATCTATATTCAATCTATCTCATGTATTATTAAATGCTTATCATTAATAAGATATTAAATTTTTTACTATCCCTCATATATATGACTTCTAGTTGCACATTATCCTTATTGTTCATTCATTTTTTTTCCAAATGCAATCACCCACAAGCTACCACCTATGCATTACCTTGGAGGGAGTATTATTTATCTTTCTCTTATGTATAATTATGCCTAATCCTTTATACACACATGTTAAGGGGTTTTCCCCTTCCCATCTAGCAAATGTTTGTATTCTTTGCTTCTAGGTTGCCGTCTCTTATCACCTTTTGTTGATGTCAAAAGGGGGAAAGAATCCAGAATTTCGGATTGAAATATGCAAAATTGGTAAATGTAAAAGAATTTGGTAAAAATCGTGCCTATTATATATTCATTACCCTTTCACATTTACAATCATGCACTTTTTGTTTGTCATTATAAAAAAGGGGGAGATTGTTTACCTCATAGGTCAAACAATGTCACTATACTTTTTTTTGATGATAACAAATAGATATAGATAGCTAATGTGTTTACTTAAGTGTGCATGTACTATAACTACCTTACAAAAAAAAAATCTAAGCTCACCCACTCAAAGGATTCTCCACATGTGCAAATATAAGAGAGAAATCAAGTTTCCAAGCACAAGAGAATAACACATGAAAGATAGCTAATCATTGAAGGTTAATTATTATATTTCTTAAGTCTTAGGTTCCATGTAAAGAGTTAAGTGAGCAAGTTCAAATTTTGATCAAATTTTTTTATTTTTTTTAACACTTGATTTGAACTCATTTCCTAATAATTGATGGTTTATCTTGATTTATAAAATCTTCAAAAGTGTTTTAAAACTAAAGGGTTGATTCTAGTTGGAACTAGTAAACTAGTCTAAAGACTGATCTACTGGTTTAGAAACCAATCAATTAGTTTGACCAACCCATCTATGGAGATTCTCTTGCAACCCAAATGGATAGACTGGTTTGAGGAAACTGATTGATTGGTTTGACCAATCAGTCCATGCATTTCATTCCTACAGAAACCCATTTGTCTTTATTTAAACTCATTGACTGGTTCATAAACAATCGACCGGTTTAAACAAACCAATCAACTGATGACATGAACACATCGACAGATCTTACTATGCCATGTCACTGTTCATATATGTTCGTAAGACCACTTGTGTATGTTGCATAACCAATTGACCGGTCTGTATAAACCAATTGACTTGTTTGCACAATGGTAACTTTTCATTTATGGTTTGAACATAAACAATCAATTAGTTTGAACCATAAATTGGCTAGTCGTACAACAAATCAACTAGTTTGGCCATACTGATCAATTGGTGAGCATTAAATACTAATTTTCTACCGTTGGGGGATATAACTTTTTGAAATTTTGTATCTAACAGCTATATACCAAAGGAAATCCTTATAAATAAGGTCCATATACATTTATTATAACCAATTTTCAACCATATTGATTATGCAATTAATATCCTACTCTCAAATCATTCAATTGTGTACTCAAACTTTCTAAACTTTCATATTCCGAGTTTTATAAAAATTGTTATCTGATCACTTCTCTTAGCTATAATTATTTCTAAATTTTATTATCTCTTATTACATCTAGCTAGATTACATCTCATATAAAGGTCTACATTTTCATATCTTTTATTCTTAGTGAGAATAATTTGTAATCACAACCACCTTATAAAACTCATTTCAGGGGTTAGTGAGTGCTTACGTGTCATTCTTGTAAAATTCTTGTTGAGATTTTAGAGATGATAAATAGGTTAAGTTGTAAATCATCTCGTATAGGGTCACTAAGATTTTAAGGATTATAAACTGAGAGAAGAGTGATCATTAATAAAAATACATCACTATTTCAAAATATAAAAGGAAAAACCTTTTGGAAGTGGATGTAAAGAGTAAATTACTCTTGAACCACTCTACATTGTGTGTGTATTTTTTATTCTATCATCTCTATTCCATAAAATTCGATTCACCCCCTCTAGGGTGTTTTTAGAAATATTAGGCTTTTCCATTAGCCAAAAGTTTGTTACTGTATAATTCTCTTGTCTTTGCCCCATATTATAAGAAATTCATTATGAGCTATAACATGTACAATCTGAATAAGATACATGGAATTCTCAAGACAAATGAACATACCATGAAAAATAATCCTAATGATGTTGTGATAGTTAATAAAAGAAATTGTTTCAAGAGACATGGAAATGGTAAAGGAAAAGGTAAACACAAGGGTAAATGGAAAATCCAAGTTGGGAACTTAGGAAATAATTCTAATCCCAACCTTGAGCCCAAATATACGTCTGGTTATGCAACTGATGTTGTTTTATTTCATTACAATGAGGGCAGATGTTGTTTTATTTCATTGGAAAAGAAATTCCAAATAGAAAAATAAGGGAATTGAGACTGTTGCTTTAGATATTTATGCTACAGAAATAAATGTTCCTATTTTTGCTTCTAACTCATGGGTATTATATAACACTTGCGGTTATCACATTTTTATAAATGTGCATGGACTCATAAGAAATATACAGATAACTGTTGGAGAAGTGAAGCTAAAAGTAGGAAACGGGACAAGATTTTTTGCATTAGCTGTATAAAATTTTCTTTTAACTTTACTATGACATCCCTATTTTCACTTCTGTAAAATTTTGTTCAATAAAGTAAGGTAGAATCCATAACAAAAAATGACGTGTGTTATCTTATGATAGGTGTAAGGCTAAAAACCCATCTAACAAAACCCGAAATGCCAACAGTACCTAATCATTAAACCAATTCATCGTTGGTAAAATTACCAAAAAAAAAAACTGGATTTAAAATCTTATCTAAACAATAAACATATAAATTTCTAGTTACATAACCATTAAAATGTACAATTTATTTTCAATAAATCCTAACCAAAATCTAAAAACAAATATAGAAATATTTGAGTGAAAAAACTCCGATTAGCCCTAATGTTATGCCCAAGCTAATGATCATAGTAGAACTTAAGCAAGGATACTTGCACATATACATTTAAACAAGCATAATATTAGTACACTAATGTATTGAGTAAACAACCCATCTCATAGCGATAACATGCTTATGTATAACATCCAATCACGCCACAAAAAAAGATGAAACATTAGTCAATATGCAGTGATGTAAAAAAATTGGTGGAAAGCTCTCATATTATAAAATACAAAGCATAGTAGGTAAAACATGCATAACATACTATTATATAGATCATTGGTAACTCAAGAACCAACTACATAAAGTAACAAGATCAACAGGAACATATTAAAACATATTATCACATGATAATACTGTAAGATCTCAAAATTTATGAACTAAAAATATCTTTAAAATGAGTTTGTGGAAGCTAAAATAATAAGATGTAGGGGTGTTACATTACATCTCACATAGAAAAGGTAATCCCTATACCTAATATATGCTGGGCGCAAGGTAAAATTTACCTTATATAACGGATCGGGAGTAGGAAGCACTTAATCTCACCATAATTAAAGATATGAAATAGAGAGAAAAAACCATGTATAATGAAAATAAATGACACAAAATTTTAGAGAGAGAGAGAGAGAATATGGATAACGATACTTTAGATCAAACCTAATTAACACTCACTGTAAGCAACATAAAAAACATTGAGTATCATCAACTATTCCAACAAAGTCACATTGACTCATAGAATAAGTAAGGGACCATGAAATGTAACCCATTAGTACACCGATACTTAGTAAATCACTATATAGCACTAAGCATGCAAATATTACATGGAATATATAGAAGATATCACAAGAGGAAAATATGGCATAAACATATCAAATAATGCATATGATAGCGAGAATGACAATCTTGTTGTATCATGACCATCATTTAGATCATATTCTCATCATCCTATTATTCTTAATAGTATACAAATTCAACAAGTGATTACAAACATTTCAATTATTTAGTTATATTGAGTTTGGGGACCCTACTATTATCTTCTAGTGAAATGGATAAGATAATTCCTAGGATTGAATACTCATGGTCACAATTCTTTTTTGATGGAACAGATTACTCCAACTCCCATGGAAGAATTATCTTGACATCAATTCTCATCCAATTAAACAAATAGATATAACTTGGTCTCGACTCAAGTGATATTTCACTTTAAATATTAATGTCTAATTAAGCATCATAGCTGACATAATCCATATCAATACAACAAAACGTAGTGCACAAGAGCAACTACTGAACCACAAATCCAAATTTAATTCCAATAACAAACAATAATTACTTACATTTTAACTGCTCAAGGGTATATAGGAGACAACTTGACGACATATAAGTACACCAATCAAACTGGTGCACTAAGGTAATACATTACCCTCTAACCTAGGTTACTTAATCCTTGAGTATCGATGTCCCCTATATGACCCTTAAGTCCTCCTATAGAGTATACCAAGGCATGACTGGAGCACTAAGGTACACCAGTGAGGCCAAACCAACTTGACGACTTCTACCTCATCTCAATGGTAGCTAACCCTAAAGAGTAAAAGATTCTTAAATTTTAAGGTCTTCCACTTTAGTTATTAGCATCTTACTTGGTGATCACAATATCAATTCCCATACTTAATCACTTTTCATTTAATTCCAATTTCTCAAGTTAACTATAAGATCAATGATCAAACCAAAGTCAAAGTGTTACTCTAAGATTAACCTAAAATTCCACTAAGGTCATTCTATGTCTAGTTATTCACATTTAATCTCATAAGGCCATAAATGACCAAAATGCTCTTAAAACCAAATTATCTTGATATCATCTACTTTAAATGCTACTTTATTTTAATTAAAATTTGTTAAGAAAAGGATAAAATATGATAATTTAAAACACTTAAGCATACAGGTAAATTACAAGACATGACAAGTGATTATTTTCCCCTAGACGTGGTTAAGTATATAAAGCCATTGCATGCATTTCAACTCATCATAAATAACCTACTTTCATACTAAGCATCATATAATATATGATAGGCATACATGTTGGCATAATATAAACATGTTACACTTAGAATATAATCATACCCTTAGGGTATACGAATAATAATCATCATACAAAAATAAGCATAAGCATGTTCAACTTAACATGTTATACATATACATCACGCATAATTAATCCATGACTTTAAACCTATTATAGCGTACTTTCATACACTTGATATTATAAACAATTTAACATGCTTAATGATAAACAATTTTATGCTAGCATACTAAGAAAAATAATACAACATAACAAGACATGTTTGGTATAATAATTACAACTTAACATAATGGAACCATAATATGCTATAAGGTAATTTTACAATTTAGTAAGGCATATGGGTTACGTCAACTCCAAGCAAAATACAAGAAAACTAAAATCAATCCCTAGCCTCCACTAATCCTCTTTTTTCACCTAAAAGCATCCCAATCAAACATATTAGAAATTAAACAAAATTATAAAAACAACCAACAAAGTTAGCTAAGGATTAATACCCAACCAAATGTCGTGTTAAAGGAGTGAAATGCTTGTGGTCTTAGAAGGCTGAAACATGAGAAACTCACACCAAGAGCCAAGTTTAATGTGTGCTTCTCACGCAGGGAGGGTGATGAAACATTAGTGGCTCACATTGTAGAATGGAAACAATGGTTATGCTTTATGGTGCATGGAGCTAGGATGCATAAGGCTTACATGCATGATGGGCTGAGCTTGTGAAGATGGAATGCCACATGGGGTTGGTTGTAGGAGATTGCAATGCTGGCTGAAGGGAGCAACATGAGATTTGGGGGAATAAGGGAGGAACTGTGTGGGAGGTTCATGCTGAAGGTGGCCACCAACGTGAGAGTAAGGGAAAACTAGGTGGTTTACGCGAATGGATGGTGGTTGAGTGGTGTTTAGTTGTGTAGGAAAGACGGTACAAGGGTAGAAGAAAATTATGGAAAGATTTGGGAAAGAAAATGGTGGTGCTGGATGATAGAGGAGGATGAATGTGCGAAGCACAAAAAATGTTAGATAATAGGGAGAGGTTGAGATGGGAATGACCAAAGAATATAGAAGGTGAAGAAAGGAGTTCTAGATGGTCGTTTTGTGTGCATATGGGGAGATGTAAGGGAAGGTCTGTAAGACCCCCAATTTTACTAAAAAAAATTATTTTACGAAAGTGTTAATCAAAAAATTATTGGGTATTACCGCCACACTTAGCCTAAGTCTAGTTCATTGACTTTTATTATGCTAAGCGCTAGGGCTAAAGAAAATCATAACAAAAATGAAACAACAGAAATGAGAGGTAATACATAAATATAAGTTATGGGTAATCTACTTTTGACAATAATGGAAATAAAAATATACCAAGGGACATACGAGTCTGAAGAAAAACTGATACAATAATAAACTAGCACCCAAAGGAATAACACTAGTTTTTCCTAACTCTTAGAACCAAAATCCCATTTCTAAAATGGGATTTCTTTGCAAGGAATCTCATCCTTACAACTATAATATGCTTGGAGTTAGTCCACTTCATGTAGTCATATGCAAAAGTAGAATCAATACGACTTTTTCATATTGAGTAAATCATATACCTCACAAGAGGTAGAATGCCCACATTGCACATAATCCTATGTTGCTCCAAAACTCATGCTCAAACAAAAGCACAAGCCATAATGATAGGTAAAAAAATCATGTAATAATGTACGCAACATCACAGACTCATACTCAGTAGTCAATCGTACAAGTCATTTCACATCATCACCATGTACACATTAGACATATCTGACCAAGAAAATTAATTCCAAACATTGAGGTATGGCACTAAGGTAACTAACAAACCCACAATCCAAAACAATACCAACTATAGAAAGGTAAAGCACTAAGGCAACTACCAAACCCACAATCCAAAACAATACCAACTACAAAGGTAGGGCACGGAGGTAACTACCGAGAAAATAAATCCAAATCAAATCCCTTTTATTTTCTTACACAATAGTTACTTTAATTTTTAATTACTCAAAGGGGATACAATCAACCTAGGGACATTGAGGTACACTCGGTCATACTTTCACCCAAAGATGACACAATACTCTTACTCTAGAGCCTAGGGACACAGTGGTATGCTTGGTTATATCGGTGCATAAAGGTAACATAGGATCCTCCAACCTTATTCACCTAATCCTTAAATATTGATACCCTAGTTAGGGCTCGTAGGTCACCTATAAAGTAGACCAGGACCTTACTGGGGCACAACAACACACCAACAAACCAACTCAAATGAGAGCTAACACCTCGTCTCTAGGGTAGTTAATCCTAGAGAGAAACCATTCCCAAATTGAGGTCTTTTACTTTAAGTATTACTAATTTATGAGGTAATCACAAATATTACATGCTACACAACAATTTTCATTTCCATAGTTAGCCATTCCCCCTTTTATTTTCAATTATTAAGGTAAACCTCAAGGTCATCAATCTATGTCAAAGCCAAATACAACACTAAAATCAACCTATCAAAAGTCTAAGGCCATCCTAATATCCAATTATTCACAAAAGATGTATGCGTTCAAAAATTATTGAAATGCCCTTAAAAACCCCAATTTTGTCATTTTATTCCTTTTCATACCAAACATTACTATTATGAGAAATTTGTTATGAAAATACTAAAAGATAATAATTCACATTATTTTAGCTCACAAGTAATCTTTGCGATCTAGTGATTAACTGTATTTACCACTTTTCATGCATTTAGTGAGTTGTGCCATAAACTCTAATAATGTGTGCATGCTCCATACTAATTATAAAAACCCTATCTACCATGCAATATTAATAATGAGATATTTATCATGGTGTTTAAATCACAACTTGACAAGATTGAAGACCCTAAAAATTTTTTAGACATGCACATGCAAATCATAAAACATATTACTCATGTATATAACTTAATTTACAATAATTGTACATACCATTTATTTAACATGTTATCATTTTATTAGGCATGCCAGATGACTTGAAAATATAAGACCCTAGCATAATTCTAAATCTAAATAATCCTAACATGCTCACACATATTTTTATTGTCTTATAAGTGACTAGATTTACTGAAATCAAAGCTTACACAAAAAGTACAAAACCTGTATTCTTTAAGATCCTCAAGAATTACCTAAGAAATTAACACCAAATAACACATAAATTAGCATTTAATATAGAAATATTAAAGAAAATGAGTAAAGAAACATGAAAAAAGAAAAAAAAATTTAGGGTAAAATATTTTAGAAATGGATAAGGTAAAAATTTAAGGGTTAAAAAGATAAATAAGCTCAGATTTAGGATTAAGTTTTAAATAAAAGGCTAAACACCTAAAATTGAAGGTTTGTAAAATTTTGGGGTGTTACAAATACAATAATCTTGTGATTGTAAGAGAACATGGTTACACCCCCTTACATACCACTATTCACACTAAACATATTATTCATTACTATTCCCACTATTCACTTATTGCCATATAAACTTTCTACTTAAGTTCACATAGCCACTTCTTAATCAATTCCACTAAGAGATAATATGTCACATGTTCCATTTCATGTTCTTACTCAATTACAATGAAACATTTATATATATAACATCACATTAATTTATTCATGAAATTCTAGATCATGAAGGTTTTGGGTTACCTACAAAATAATCATTTAGAGTACATAGGATATACGATACCTATAAATACATTATAACACAGAAATGGATAGCACCATACAAAATAATTGTGAAGATTACATAGACTCAAGACATCCACGAAAACCACTTAGTACCCTAATTTCTTAAGTGTGCGTACATACTCTATAGGACTCATAAGTTACCTATAAAGTAGAAAAAGGGACCTTGCTAAAGACACAAACACTAATAACAAACATATAATATGCTACTACACTGAGATAGATGTCACCATATGAAATAATAAGGAAGACATCTGCTACATGACCTTACCTCGTAGACTATATTGATCCTACTCACCTAAATCCCTATTTAAATCTTACACTTAAATCGTTAATAATTTATATCCATGATTGCATACTTCATTAAGCATACTACATCATTGACATCCTTAACTGCATTAGATATGATTATCACTATGGAAATCATCCACTTTATATTACTCATATGAACAATCATAATATTATATATATAGTGAGTAACTTATGCGTACAATCTCATGTGTACATATAATACCAACTTTAGGGAAAAATAATATGTTCCCATAAACCATCCATGGGATACAAATTATATAATATATATCATGTGATATCACTCATCAAATACAGTTACACAAAATCATTATTCATACCTATAAAGAACCACGAGTCATCACACCACAACCAAGAGTATAAGGCCATATAAAGTTCACAAACCTATATTAAACTCAATCATCTCTAAACACATGCTCAAGTTAAGTTAATAGAATAGGTTCACACCAAGATCCAAAAGGTGAAGGACATGCTTAAGCCAAACTTATCCATTCTTGACCATACATGTAAAAACATTCAAGTATGCAACATCTATAGTTCCATACTTTCATTTTCAATATAAAGATATCATGCAACCCTATTATACTCATATAACACCATTATATATGCTTCCTCAACCAAAACCCTAACATGCCCCTATCACAATCAAGACATAAAAAACACATATTGACATATAGGGTCTATTAGATATGAGTTTAGGAGGTTTACGTAACTTTGGAGCTATCCTAGCACAAGAAAAATGAACCTTAGCTTTGGAGATCCACTAGAATGCCTTGCTAGATCATCATTGAAAAACATAATATTAAGTTAAGGAAAACTAATCAAAGTAGAGAATAAAAAAAGGTAAATTTTATTTAAAAAAACTTAATTGATTAGGTTTTACTACCCAAAATTTCAAATCAATAATTTTTGGACAATTGACACAAATGATAACATAGAATCATAATGACATCAATTTTCAATAAAAGCTAATAATAGATTTAGTTAAAAGATCCAACCTAACTAAAGTTCATAAAACCACTTCTAGAAAATAGGGTTTTTAACTTAAAATGTAATTTAATCAAATTTTATTAGTCTAGTTGAGTTGAAAGTTTAGAAATACAATTAGATACATTTTATAACATGCTATATAATCAAATGATTAACAATAATAAAGAAAAGGGTCAATTTAACACAATTAGTATTTTTGAGCCTAAAATATAAAATTGGTCAAATATTGCTAAAATATTTAAATTGATCATTCATAAATGAAATTAAACATATTATAATGCAAATTTATGGGCAATTTAATAAAACAAACCAATGATTGATCCAATTTCAAAATTGCAAGAGTTTTAACCAAGAAATCTTATTCTAATATATTTTGTATGATTTTTTAAAATTAACATTTTCAACATAAAATTAAATACATTTTAAAGAATATTGTATAATCAATTAATCAAAATAACTTAATTGGATAAATTCAAGCAATTAGGACATAATCAAGACAAAAATATAAATTTCATATATCAATCACATACACCACAACCAACCCATCCAATTCAATCCTCTGACTTATATATACATAATTTAATAATCAATTTAGCTTATCATAATCTAATTCAAAGAAATTCAATCCCAAAATTAGAGTTAGGATTTGAAGATTATACCAGGCTAAATATGTTATTACAAGCTTAGATGAGCTCGAATAAGGTAAGGAGGAGAAACAATAGTGCTTAGGTGGTCAGAGTGGATCTTTCGCAATAGCTAAGTGTTGTTTTGGTGGCTCCAGCTAGTGGTGCATTAGGCTACATTACAGGTGTCTATTGTGTGTTGTAGTGGCTCAGTGTCACTATATGTTGGTTGTTGGCACTCGTCCTTCACATTAGTGGGGCTTGATAGTGGTGGAGGCATAGAGTGGAAGAGTTGGTGGCGTCAAAGTTGAGCTTTCTCCCTTATTCGCTTGCTGCCACTATTGCATCACCTACTACTATGCTGCATTAGAGCTTGACGTCCACTACAACTCATTAGTTGAGGGTCACTAATGGCTTGTGGTGGTGGCAACATGGTGTGGTGTGGCGGTGGATCTGAATCAAAAGGAAAAATATTATAGGGGGTTGGGGTTTTGCACATAGAGGGAAATGATCAAGAAAAGGATAGAAGCAAATAAGGAAACATGGTTCGATGATTAATTTTTGTACTTAAAAAAATATTTAAAAATGGGATAGTTAAAAGATATTATTAGAAAAAAAAATTCAACAAAAATAGCCTCATAAACATGTATATGTAGTTTTTTTGAAGAAAAACAAAATACTTATATGATAAAAGGTTTATTTGAAATAATTCATAACTCTATTTTAAATAGAAATATAATTTCAAAAACTATTTAAAATTCATTAGAGAAATAATTTATTAAACTTTAATACCTTAATTAATTTAAATATTTGGAAAAATTCATCTATAAACCAAAATGAAAAAATGGAAGAAATTATTTTTGAAAGGAAAATCATAAATAAGGTGGAAAACCTTGATTTTTTTATGAAAATTTGATCAACCTTGTCAGAACGAATAAATTCACTAATAGTTTTATATTATTATACAGAAATCAAATCATTTAGTTTTAATCAAAATTAGTTTATCTATACTTATCTACTACGATAACTAATTAAATAAATTTCAAAATGAATTTGAAACCATTGATAATACCTTAAAACAAATAAACAACTTTAACAAAATATTGATTAGAAATGCATTTAAAAAAAATAAACCTAAGCAAAAAAGGTTGAAACTCATAAATCAACAATGATATTTTATGTTCTGGGATGGTTTTAGAACTCAATAATAATAATATTTATTATTTGTATGCCATTAGTTGGAATATTATTTATGTTTCATGTTTGGACATGGATGTTTTTTAGTTTTCTATAAGGAATGATTGTTGTTCTTTTTACTTGAATAAAATATTGCATGGCAATGCCCAATTGCAAAATGGGCTTTATTTCTAAACATTGATCATCCAGTATATAGCATAAATGCTAAAAGACTCAAGTCTAATGACTTAAATCCAACCAATCTTCGACATTATTATTTATGCCGTGTAAATGGTAATCGCATGTTGAAGCTCCATAAAGATGAAATTCTAAATTCTTTTGATTTTGAATCCTTTGAAACATGTGAATCTTGTTTGCTTGAAAATATGGCCAACGAACCTTTTACTAGACATAGTGAAAGGAAAAGTGTCTTGTTAGGTCTCATACATACAAATAGATGTGTGTGGATCGTTCAATTCAATGGTTAGAGGTGGCTCTTGGTACTTCATTACATTCACCGATGACTTTAATAGATATGGTTATGTTTATTTGAAGAAACGTAATTCAAAATCATTTGATAGGTGCAAAGAATTCAAAAATGAGGTACAAAATCAAATTGGTAAAATTATTAAAGTCCTTTAATCAGATCATGGAAGATAATACTTAAGCCAATAATTTGGTGATCATATTAGGAATTGTGAATTCATTTCACAACTCACTCCGCCTAGTATACCTTGATGGAATGGGGTTTTGGAGAGGATAAATTAAATTTTTATTAGACATGGTTTGATATATAATGATTCATGCACATATTCCTATAACATTTTGGGAATATATATTTGAAATAGTTGCTTCACACTAAACATGATTTCATCAAATATTGGTGAAAAGACATTATATGAGACATGTACTGGGAAGTTTTCTAGTCTGGATTTTCTTAAAATTGGGCATGAAGCATATGTACAACATCTAGTTTAAGATAAAATTGGACCAAAATTTACTAAATGTTTATTTATGGGTTATCCTAAAGAAAGAAAAAGGATATCATTTTTACAATTCTACTGAGAATAAAGTGTTTGTTGCTTGGAATCTAATCTTCCTAGAAAGAAATTTCATTTCTAAAGGCACTAGTGGGAATAAAATAGAACTTGATGAATTCGAAGAGGCACAGAAAGATACTCTAGTTTTGATGGAGCTTGAGAAAAATCTACAAAATGCTATTGAAGAAGCTTCATCAATATAGCCCTCTCATATGTCTAGTTGGGTACATTGAGCCTGACAAATACATCCTATTGTGACTGAACATGGTGATGTGTTGTTTTTGGAAAATAATAAGCTCATTACCTAAAAGAAAGCATTGATGGACCCAAACTCAAAAAACTGGCCAAGAGCCATGAAATATAAGATGGAGCCCATGTATAAAAACCAATTTTGGACCTTGTTGATCCACCTGATGGAGTATAACCCATTGATTGTAAGTAGGTATTCAAAAAGAAAAGAGACATGGACATAAATTTTCACACTTACATGGTGAGACTAATTTATAGAGGCTTTAAACAAACCCATGGCATTAATTTTGATGAGAACTAGTCATTAGTTGCCATGTTTAAGTTCATTCAAATATTTCTGGCTATTGTTGTGTTTTTTATGACTATGAAATTTGGAAAATGGATGTTAAAACTGCCTTCCTTAATAGGAAATTGGAATAGGATGTGTACATAACACAACCAAAGAGTTTTAACACTCCTCACAATGTTGAAAAGGTATGTAAGCTTCAAAGTCCATTTATGGAATGGAGAAAGTATCTTAGATTTGGAATATTTATTGTTATGAGTTAGTTAAAGAGTTGGGCATCATTTAAAATGAAGAATAACCTTGTGTTTACAAGAAGGTTAGTGGGATCACTATAGTTTTCTTAGTTTTATATGTATACGATATACTACTAATAGGAAATGATATTCCTATGCTTTTTTCTGTAAAGAACTAGTTGAGAAAATGGTTCTCAATGAAAGACATAGGAGAGACAACCTATATTTTTGGAATTAAGATACATCGACATAAATTAAAAAGATTGATAAGACTAAGTCAAAGTACTTATATGGATAATATTCTTAATTGATTTAACATGTAAGACTCCAAAAAATGTTTTTTTACCCATGTCACATGGCGTAAGTCTTAGGAAGACTCAATGTCCTTCAATATAGGATTTACTAGACTACATGAATATAATTCCATATATGCAAGCTATTAGATCTATCATTTATACCATGTTTTATACTCATCTTAACCTTGTGCATGCTTTAAGTATAATATGTAGATACCAATATAATCCTATTGAAAGTCACTAGATTGCAATCAAGAACATTATAAAGTAATTGATAAAAATAAAATGTTAGGTCTTAATTTATAGAGTGAAGAATAGCTTATTTTAAATGGTTATACTAATAATAATAGTATTTTTCCTATCATAGTTGGGATATGTATATTGTTTGAATGGTGGAGTTGTGAGGTGGAAAATTTTCAAGTATGATACAACTTCTAATTATACAACTAAAGCTGAGTACATCATTGCTTCAAAAACATCAAAGGAAGGTGTATGGATTAGGAATTCCATCACTCTACTAGAATTAATTTCTAGTGTTTCCTATCCATTGGACCTTTATTGTGAAAATAATGAAGCTACTACACTTTCAAAGAAACCAATGTCTCATCAATGAACCTAGTATACACTAATATCACCTCATTCATGACATAGTTAAAAAAATGTGATGTGAGATTGTGTAAAGTGTCAACAAAAGCATATATTATTGATTCCTTAACTAAACCACTCCTACATGCTAGAGAAGATCACCACAGTAAGGCATTTGGTGTTAGATACATACACAAGTGATTTATTTACTATTAAGATAGTTATGTATTTTTCATTCTTCATGTTCATTAATAATAAAAAAATTCATTATTTTCTTTTAATTATATATGCAATTAAATTATTTTATAGTCCCATGAATATTTAATATTCTATGATAGAAAATCAAATAAGTGATTTAATTGTGGAATTCTATCATTTACAAGATATAATTATTCTAAATGGTTCTTAGTATATCATTATTATCTATGGGGGAGGATAATGGTTTATGATTAGCATATGGATTAAATGATGAACAAGTTTCATAGGTCATGAATACAAAATAATGAGTTAATTACATGGATATGTGTTAGCGCACATTATATTGGATTAACCTACCATGATAACAATATAAGGCTTTTATAAAAGTATCATTAATATTTCTCAAACTTAAATAATATTCCTTCAACCTAAATTCACTATAGTTTCCTACATGATGATTAGTTTGTTTTGGCATTACATCACATCACCTTTTAGATAGGTGTTTATAATGATATCTGCCAGGCATGTTGAGAAAAATTTTGAGGAATAGAGTGAATAAAGTGGAATTAGCCCTTCTCATATAATGAGAGAACTATATCTTTGAGCCCCCTCATTAGATAAACTAAGAAATTCATGGTCGTGTTTAAATGTATGGAAAACTAATCATTTATTTATTTAGTCTAACTATGGAATAAAAAAACATGTAATTGAACTAGATAAGGATGGCATAATTTCTACCTCATGTTCAATTGTGATATTATGGGGATAAAGGACTATATTGATTGGCTCTATTGTATGTGAGAGATTGTTGGACATGTTCCCTAGGAACTAATCATAGAGGTTGTGTTGGATATCCATCTTTCACACAACTTGGATATTCAAAATATCATGCTAGAAGATTGCTTATAACTTATGGGAAAAAAACTGTGTTTTGGAACTACGGTTAATGTCGAGTGAATCTACATGGCCACACACTAGAGTAAGATATATTTAACATAATTGGAATAAAATGGCTGATCTAATCCAGGGCCGTTAAATCTTTCAAATGCCAAATTGTATAAGGGTTCAAGTGGATTTGTCTTCCTTATAATAGGTAGAGAGCCATAGTGGGATTTTGATAGAAACAAAATTATATTTCTTTGAGTTACTTCTATAACCACCTTAGAGAGAGAACTATCATTTCTTGGTGCTAACATACTCAATATCGAATCAAATGCATTCATGTAGATACATATAGAGATATGAAAATTAGTGTGTAACCTTATCACATTTTATTAGTATTGAAGAGCTAATTCTATATTGATTATTTGTCTCTTGATATTTACATGAATCCTAGGCTCTAGATCAAATATAAAAACCCATCACATATTACTATGGTTGATGCATATTTACTTGTTTGATGGTTGTAGGTATACTATCTACTAATGATGATTTAGGTAAAGGTAAAGGAAATAAATGAAGAGTTAGGATTGAGAGGCAAAAATATCAAATTATTGATTGAATAGTTTTTTAAGTTAGTGGAGCTAGAGAAATCTAGATATTTTAGACTCTTATATCCCTATACTCTTTTGTTTTATTTTGATAGTTGATCTCCACTTACATTATCTTATTATATCATTTCATATTAGTTTCACTTGTTTTATATCATTTCATACCTTTATTATAAGAGTGATACCATGATTAGACTCATGCTAAGAGTAGCAATATCACCCATATTTTAGTTTTTGCTTCTGTAAATTATATAGCTTTCAAGGAAAATTTTTAGTTCAAAATTTAGGGGTGCTATAAGTTAGTATCAAAGCTTTGGTTTAAAGTTCATTCTTTAAATTTCAAATAATTCTACCTTAAGTATTTGGAACTATGATTAGCTAGTGAAGAATTATGTTTGGGTAGCTTAGGTGGCTATTGAAATTGATGATAATAAGATTGGAAATATGTGTTAGAAGGTTTTGATGATGAGTACAAGATTGTCTAAGTATAGTGACAAGTGTGATGATTTAATCTTGTAGAACTCATCAGTGTTGAATGAGGTTCATGGGGTGAAACAGTTGTGATAGTGATAGTGTAGGAGTCTATGCTTGTATTGATAATGGTGGAGTTTGATTAGGGCTTGAGGGGTTTATGCTACATTTTTGGCTAGAGGTTTTGGCCTCATGTTTTGTTATTTCTATTTTTGGTCTATTTTACGTGATTATTGATCTCTTAGATCTATCAATGTCTTAATCATTAATTTGATGATAGTAAACATGTTTGATTAAGTATATATGTACCACAATGATGATATGGATAATAGACCATACTTACTCTAACAATCCTTCAAGTGCAATATTTAAAGAATAATCAAGTTTCAAAGTGCACTTATTCACTCATTCTCTCAAGTGCAAGATTTAATAGAACAAGATAAATTTATATCAGTATGTATTCAGACTCAAAAACTCAAGGTTTAACCATTAAGTCTTAAGATTTTCTTGTAAGATTAATAGAGTGTTTGCACCTTTTATTTTATCACTTACGATATTTAACATATTCCTTATAATTAATTGATATAAAATTATTGTTGGTTTTAGGATAACCTTTTTCAAAATGTTTTGTAAATGGTTGGTTCGAGCTAGAATTAGTCAATTGATTTCATAATTGGTAAGATGGTTCTGTAGAGACTGTTTTTCCTATAAAATATGTTTAGTCTTGAGTTTAACATATCAATTATTTTTAGTAAACTGATAGACTAGTCCTCAGAGTGATCGAGTGGTTTGCTCAACTAGACAGTGGGTTGAATTTTTACAAAATAATAATAATAATAATTTTACATACATCAATTGGTTTCCTCTTAGATCGAATAATTGGTTCTTAAAACCAATTAAATTGTCTTTCTAACTAAGCTACATGTTAAACTAAGTGAAAAATTATTTTTTCTTTGGCGTAAAAATATTGACTAGTTTTCCTAAACCAATTGGTTAGTTTCTTTACCTAGGCCATTGATTTACACAACGATTCTATGGGTTTTCAATGTGTTCAAGGACAAAAAATATGTATCTTGAACCGAACAACGAGTTTGAATAAACCAATAAACTATTTATCACAATAGTAATAAATTTCTATCAAGTCTAAATATAACCCATTGGTTGGTTATGCCATTCGATCAACTGGTCATGGTAACCAATCAATTGATACCTTGAATTAATTGATTGGTTAATATTAAATGTTGAAAATTATACTTTATATTAGTAATTGTTAACTTACTTTTTGTCTCATGGTATGTGTGTGTGTTTATATATATATAACAATTATTAGTTATAAATAAAAATAACTTTTAAGCTTTCATTAATTTAACATTCAATTCTCTATTCACTTTCCTACAATTAGTTGTAACACCCAAATCGACACTAGTTGTAGGTAGTTACCATAAAATGGTTTTGGGATTGATGGTTTACCCCATGGATCAACACAAATAATTTTTAGTATACTTTTTATCAAGTCACACACATGATGAAAACCTTCTCAGGAGGTCACTTATTATTACATTGCTCCAAGTTAAGTACACTCAATTGTGGATTTCTTTAATGATAGGTTTCCCAAAAAGAATGTATACATTGTTGATATAGGTAATATTATCTATTGTTTTAAGCCTCCACCATCTGTCACTAATTTGGGGGTATTACATACACCACCACCAAGAACACAATGCCTTTTTTGTGCCTCTACCACCAAATATCTCATTACAGTATAATCCAAGAATCATCCCATTA
This sequence comes from Tamarix chinensis, assembly GCA_030549775.1. Taxonomy (NCBI): domain Eukaryota; kingdom Viridiplantae; phylum Streptophyta; class Magnoliopsida; order Caryophyllales; family Tamaricaceae; genus Tamarix; species Tamarix chinensis. The sequence continues at coordinate 6,456,070 of CM060174.1, forward strand.
GGTAGTTAACCGACTCATTTAAGTTTAGCCTGCAATCGCAGTTTCACTATTATACCATACTCTGACTTTATAGTGGCCGTTGGTAGTTTCCAATAGAATTTTTGGGATTTATGGTTGACCCTATAGATCAACACAAGTCCTTTTGAGCATGTTTTTTTTTATTAACTCACATTTATACCCAAAAACTTCCCAAGAGGCTACCTGCCCTTAAATAGGTCTAAGTTAATCATGCTTAACTATGTATTTCTATAATGATAGGTTTTCTAAAAAGAATATATATCTTGTTAATATATGCAATATTATTAATCCATTTAAGCCTCCACTATCTACCACTAATTTTGGAGTATTACATTAATTCTCAACTCTCATTTTTAGATTAGATTTTTTTTAGAAAACATTAGAGATTTTTCTTGGTTACTCAAATAAGCTAGAATCAATCATAAAAACTCAATATTAAGGGGTTGTGAGAGTGTTTATAATTCTTGAGAAATTATGTGGTTAGAATCTAGAGAAGATTAATTTGTAAAGTATTAAATCTATATCATATAGTTCATTGGAATTGTAGATTCATAAACCTTGGAGAAAGTTATCAATAAACTTGTTACAACATTTCATAAATTGAAAGGAGAAAGCCTTGTATTATAGGCGAATAAACCATATTTTTTTTATTTTAAATCACTATAACTTGTGTTTTAAGTTGTGTTTTAATTTATAATTATGTTATTTTCATTTCTATTCACCCCTCTAGTGTCTATTTATTTATGATGGTTTGTTTATGAATATATGATTATAATTTGCATAAACATCTTTGTGTGTGCTATTGTTGGGGTGGTAAACTTACCCCTATTTTATTAATTATATTTTGTGCTTAGTGGACTTTAATTGCTCATGTTTAGATTAATATTTGACTAGGGTAGATGTATTTTGTTTGAGTGACATGGTCTACTAAGGTTATAATTCATTTGGGATAGATTATTTTGTGCTCTTGAAGTGAAGAAAAAAAATTAGGTTATTATTAACATTAAAGATTGATTTATTATGTTTTTTAGGTCTTTAAAGATACCATGGATTATTTTGTGCTCTTAAATATTACCTCGTGATTTTTATTTTCCATGCATCAAAGTGGAAACATAAGGGAGCATGTCAGATGGTTGATTGAGATGTTATACCTCATAGTGGATAAGCACATTTATATGGAATTATACATGTATAGATCTTAATACCTTTTAGAGACTTCACTACTTTTAGATCCATGGATAATAGTGAAAGAGGAGTTTGGATATTTGTTTTTTTGATGATGCTTAAAACTAGAAATACATAAGGTAAGGATAATTCATAAAGTACTACAATCCATTAACCTTGTAATTGATTTGGATTGATGATAGTTGGAGATATCACCATAGGATGCCAAGAAATAATTACCCTAGACACCCGTTGGAGATTGAGGGAGTAGAGGGACCTTCTTTAAGCCTAAAGAGAGAACAAATGCTAAAGTTTGAAGGATCATGTGGAAAGTAAAATTGTGATCAGAAGAGGGTAATAGGTTAATCTTGGACAACTTATTTTTGGGGTGAGTTTTATAGGTTGATTCCGCCCTTGATCTAGGGCTTTTGAGGGTATTGATGTTTGAGACCTTCTTTTGTAACCAAATGATTTTTGTTCATTGGTTATCCATGTAGCTTTTTTAATTTGGGGGGGTTTCCTTGCATAGTTTTAGACTTGTAGCTTTCTCTTTGCTTGTGCTCATTTGTGTGCCCAATTTCTTAGTGACTGGTCATAACTAATAAAAAATGTTTTCTTGACATTTTCTTTTGGTTTTAATTTCACAAAAAAATTCTATTTTTAAGAGGGTAATGATGTAATACATCACATGTAATTTTTTTATAACATTCAAAAAATAAATAAATTTAAAATAAATTGTGAAAATATTGTTCAAACAAGAGACCAATCATTTGCTATGAAAAAATTAATCAACTAGTACACATAGCCATTCAACTAGTTCTATTGGAGCTCACAATATTTGCTATGTTTTTGTAATCAATTCTTTTCCAACTCTTACCTAGAATTGGAATCTATTATATTTTGATTATAAATATTTTTAAGGAGTTTAAATTTTCATTAGCAAACACATTTTTTAATTTAACTTGCTTAACATGATTCCCACACCCAAAAGCACTTTTTCACATTTCCACTTTCCCCCTTGATTTCCTTCTATGTTTCTCTTCTCCTTGTTGCTGCATCACATATCTCTCTCAAAAACCTTAAAATCACTTTTATTCCCCTTTTAACCTAACTTACAAATCCACTATACCCTTGGCTAATGTAGGGATGACAATTGGGTGGGTTTTATCCGAGCCCTGACAAATTATATCCATTGGATATATAAACGGATTTGGATAGACAAATATGGATATGGATATGGAGGAAAATTTTAAAAATTTATCGAGTTTAGGTATAGATATGGGTACGGTATATCCAAATCCATACCCGCTTCTATATCTGTATCTGTACCCACATCTGTTTACCCATAAAAAACTATTTTACCCTTCATTTAAATAATACAAGATTACATTGACTAAGGTTAAAAATGTAAATTAAACAAACCCTAAAAATATAACATGAACAAATAATGAAATAGCAAAATTTACAACTCAAACATCCATTGCCCTGACCCCAAGCTCCCCTCTCTATTTTATCTAAGAATTAGGATATTTTTGTGCTCAATTCGAGTGATCAACTAATTGTGCGTGTCCCAAACCCTAGTTCTCAAACTTCCCAATCCCCTTTATTGGTGTGTTTATGCATCTATCAGTGTCGCATCTTCCTCTTGGCTTCTCCTTCTCTCAGTCATTTGATGTTAGTGGCTGTAAGTCTTCACTGTGCTATCGTCTTAATGCCTCATCAACTAGCCTACATCCAGTGAGTGCTTTCATCATGCCATTGGTAAAAATAAATAAATAAATCAGATCTCTAACTCTAAATTTGGTATATATGTAATCTAGTATGCTCTTCTAGGCTATTATGTAATGTATATTGAGATCTAGTGTGTGTGTGTGTGTGGTATACATTATGTTTTGTACGTGTTATGCAGATGAGAAGATCTAGTATATATGTATATGTATATGTATATGTATATGTAATACACACACACACAACGTTATGCATATCTAGTATATATTTGATCATTTTTTTTAATTGCAAACATCAAGCATTGTTGGATAGAGGATATGTATATTATATTTCTTATTCTCATACGTAAATGAGCTTCCCTTACACATAGAATCTACAATTTTGCCCCTAAACCCTCAATAGTTGCTACAACATTCAATAAAATCCTAATACCCTCACCCTAAGTAGATTAGAAAATCTAAAGCAATCACATTGGAGGCTCCAGTCCCATTAGCTGCAAGGAATTAAAATTGCAATGAATTACATAAGATAAATAAACAAACATAATAAAGTGAATAAAATATTATGCAGCTTCAATACACAGAAAAAGACAATAGTTTTACTATGTATAAGAGAATAATTACATAGTACATGTCAACTAATGTTTCCTAAAGAGTTTATATAGCACTCCTGATGTATATAATAGAGGCTCATTCTAGATCCAAGAATCAGCATATAGTTAAGGATTCAAGGCATCACAATAGGAAATCTAATATGTTGTTGAAAAAATCTGGGAAGATATCACATATTTGTTTTTAAAAAACTCCTATCTAGCATGTTGTTTGTTGTAGCTAACTAGGTATATGAAATATATTGAAAAATAAAGGCATTGTTTTTCATATAAGTAAAACTTAAATTATGAATGTAAATAAGAAAGATGTTATGAATAAATTAAGTATTATTCAATATTAATACGCAAAATGGATTAGAAAATAACTACAGTGATGTGATTATAATATTGGAATTGATAAAAATAATAATATTTTTTATTTAACTCTTTTTACCTAATGTTTGTAATATATGTAAAATTTTTTGAATTTTATATTGTGAAGCTTTAATGCTTTATGTAATTTCATAATTTTCTCCTTAGGTTTAGGGATGACAACTAGAGTTAGTACTACCCATTCACCAATTTAAATACCTCTATATTCATGCACTGCATTTAGTAACCCTATTACTATTGAGCCATCTACAAATGAGGAAGAGGAATATGGGGAAGTACAACAACTTACTCTAGGGAAAAAAAGAAAGAAAACTTCAATTGCATGAAAACATTTTAACGTGGTAGAGACTAATGGGAATAAGAAGGCCATTTGTAAGGGTGTAATAAAAATTTAAGTGGGAATCCCAAAAATTTCACTTCTTATTTGCATAAGCATATAATGAGTGTGTAGGTTTTAAGGTTATTCAAGGAGTAGGCCAAAACAAGTTGCAATTTACTAAAAAGGAGGAAGGAAAGGGAAAGCTAACGATAATTGAATTTAATTAAGAAGTTTCAAGGTATGACTTGTGTATATGGTGGTGATGCATGAGTATCCACTTTCTCTAGTGTAATATGAAGGATTTAAGAAGTTTTTGTTAGGTATTCAACCTTCTTGTAAGTTAAATTCAAGGAATACATTAAAGAGTGATATCCTTAAGATGTTTGAATTTGAGAAAAATAAAACAATGTCCTTATTATTTTGTAATAAGAGGATCACACATAATTAAAGGAAGGATTTTATGACTATACCAACTCATTAGATTAATACTCAATGAAACTTATAAAGTCAGATAATCAGGGAATTTTATTATTTTATCTACATCAAGTTGGAAGTTTTAATGTTAATACTATATGATAATGTGTTTTTCTCATTTATATTTGTTGTATTGTTTCCTTTTATCTTTGTTAAGGTTTATATATGTTCCTAATCCCCACACAACTAAAGTTCTTTATGATATTTTGTTAACTATTTTATTGGATTGGAATATTGATACAAAGCTCACAACAATAGTTATTGACAATTTTACTACCAATGATCCTATGATTGATGATATGAAAAGGAGATTACAAGCGAAGTGTTTTTGTTGCATGGAAAATATTTTCACATGCTTTATGATACACATACTCTTAATTTGATTATTAGGGATTGGATGGATGTAATTTAAAAGAAAATTGTAAATGTTCGTGAGAGTGTGAAGGGCAACACCAAAAATAATTGAAATATTTGTAGAGGTTTGCTAGCAAAAAGAAGTTCTATATACTAAGGCCTTAGTGTAAGATTGTAAGGAAACATAGAACTCCGATTTCTTAATGCTTGATGTTTCATTGTTGTATGAAGATGTGTCTGAGTGATTATCATGGTTGGAGCCTAGCTTAAAAATTTTTCTAGTTTTGAGGAGTGGAAAATGTCTTAGAGTATTTGTTCAAAATTTTCGTTGTTTTATGAGGTTACTTTGTTGTTTTTGGAAAATAAGTATCCTACTTCTAACTTATATTTACCTAATGTATGTGAGATTAGATTGTCTTTGTTTGAATAAGCATTTGAGGAAGATGAAGAAATTAAAAATATGGCTAAACAAATGTGAGAGAAATTTGATAAATATTAGAGTGTAATTTATAGGTTTATGGAAGTAGCAACCATTTTGGATCCCTGATTTAAAATGAAGTTGGCAGAATGTTATTATTCTTTGATTTATCCAGACTCTACTTATAATGAAGTTGAGAAAGTTTGTAGAACATGTTATGAGTTATTTTGTTAGTATGAGGAGAAACTTAAGCGTAGAGTGAGAAATACAAGTACATCTTGTGGTTTAACTATTTTTAGTCATACTTCCTATGGTGGTAGTGTTAGTTTTGGTTCTAGAGGAGCAGATATATATATAAAGTTGTTAGCTAACCATGGTGTCAGTAATTCATCACAAAAGAATGAGTTAGACTATTACTTTGAGGAGGCTTTTATGCCAAGGATGGAGGAACTTTGATGATTTGTCATGATGGAAGACAAACACTAAGTTTTGAATTTTATAAAACTTGGCTAGGGATATACTTGCTATTCTTATTTCCATAGTTTTTTCATAATATGCTTTTAGCATGAGCGGTCGGTTTATCACTCTGCATCACAATCAATTACATCAAAAGTATTTAAAAGCCTTAATGTATTGTGGAGATTGGCTTTGTGCAGCAATGATGAGTGACAATGGTGATATTTTATTTATATTGTTAAAATTTAGTTTAATTATGAAATATGTATTATTGTATCTATTAATTTAATTATTCCAATCCTTTGTTAGATAATAATGATTCTAAAATATTATATTGTCACGACACTTGTCAAGCTTTTTTTGAGAATGAAGAGTCCGATGATGGCGAAAATGAGGTAAAGATTAGGTGTTTATAAATTTTATAATGTTATTTGTAAATGTAATATATATGAATACAACGTTTTGATGAATAATTTTTTTTACTTTTTTGACTTACAAGGTAGATGCATGATAATTAAAGTCTGAAGATTCAAAAATGAAGATTAAAAATTTCTTCTTGTCATGGATGTCATTTGTGTTCTATTTTTTGATATACTTGGGTTATTATCTTCTAGTTTTAAAAATTATTTTTATTGAAATTTTTTAATATGTTTATCTATTATGCTACTCTGATGTATTTTAAATAATTTTCTTGTTATTAGAAAAGTAATAGAAGTTTAACAGGTAACAAGTTATAGCTTCGCAATATGGCTAGTTCATATATAGTAGAGGCATGATTGCTTTGGTAAAGGATGGATTTTTTTTTGCTTTAGCTACTAAGTTAATGATTTACTTTTTTGTCCTATTTTTTATATACATTTTAATGTCAAAAAGTAATTCTGTAATTGAATTTTGCATAATTAGAAGATTTTTAGGTAAATAAGTAATGATAACGGATAAATGGATAACTTTAATCCATTGGGTAACAAGTTTGATGGGTAATGGGTTTAACAGGTAACGAGTTTATCCATTGAAATACTGATTATTCATTGGGTATCAGGTATCCGTTGTATAAGGATATGGTTGAGGTAATGGATACATGTTTGGATATGAGTATAGGTATGGGTAAAAAAATTCTCATCAGGTTCGGATAAGGGTAGGGGATACCCGATCCGTACCTCCCTCGTTGCTATCCTTAGATAAATGTTCTACATTATAAACTCAACTTTTTTACACTTTTCCTCTTTACACTCAAGCATGTCCAACCCTTTTCTCTCTTAGCCTTTTTGAGTTTGACCAAAACGTCGCTTTTTCTCATTTGTGCTAAACTAAATCCACAAAAACCCTTATTAAAGCTCTTCTCCTTCCTTTGTAAGAAACCTTCAAGTGTTCTCCTCATTTCCCTTCTCTTCATTTTCCCCTTTATTCTCTTTTTTTTTTGTTCTAACTTTAATCTCAAATGTTTTGCTAAGTTTTTCCTTCAAGATTCTTGATAGGTGATCAAGATTCTAAATCCTTAGGATAGGTTATGGTTGGTCTTATTTGCTTGAAGGCATTACTTAGGGTAAAATTGACCAAACCCTTTAAGTGTGAAAGTAACGTGGTGTGTGTTTTGGTTGTTTTTTGGCATGTATATATGAATTAATTTTTATTTGAGAGCATGCTTACGTGTTTGGAGGCTTGGATTTGAACTTAGGAGTATGATACGTGCTATTTTTTAGAGTAATTATGGATTTGAGGGCATCTTAATTTATGCATGAATTAATCGTTTGAGTTATATTTTATGATGTACAAATGTTATATTTGATTTTTGGAAAGTATCATATGGTATATGTGTTTTTGTATTAAGTTTGGAAGCATGAAATGTTTGAATTGTGTTTTGACCAACACAACTAACCAATGGGTATGAGGAAAAACTAGTATCCTTGTCCACTAGTTAATTGGTTTTGACCCACCATTCAACTGCTTCACTAGAAGTTGGTATACTAGTTTGGCATGGTACTAGTTAACTAGTTAGGGTGTTGATTAGTTATATAGTGGTACTGATCAACTAGTTTTTCCGTACCATCCAACTAGTTTTCTTCTTCTTATTATTTTTTAATTTTCTCTTGGTATGTTTCCTAGGCTGGTTTATCAGTTTGTGGGACCAATTGATGGGTTTTTGTGGGATTTTTAATGACTTTTTCAAGGATTGAACTCTAGGGTAGACTTCATGTGTGACCTTATATTTTCTTGAATAGTTTTTAAAATGGGAATAAATGGCTTAAGTGTGGATGCATGATGTGAATTAAAGTGCTATACTTGAATGAGATTATCATGATTAAAGTGGAAGATAGTGGAATTCTATGTTGTATTCTCTTAGTGGATTAATTGGTGGTTTTAGTCCACTTGTATTTATGTCATCTGGTTATTTATATTAGGTCAGTTGGTGGTTTTATTTTTCCACTATTGAGCTATATTGGCTATCTATATTGTGGTAGGTGGTGGTGTTAGTGTACATTTATTTAAGACATGTTGGCTATCTATATTGAGTCACCTAGTGGTTTCAATCCACCTTTATTTGTGTTATGATGGTTATCTATATTGGGTCAATTAGTGATTTTAATAAATCATTATTTGAATTGTACTACTAGCTATTAAAATTAGGTGAGCTAATGGTAAAAAAATCCCCCTATGTTAATTGTGTTAATTTGGGTTGATAATCTATATTGGATTAGCTAATGGTAGATAATATACTTATTTATATATATAATTATTATGGCCATAGTACTTATTATGGATTAAGTATGGATTATGGAATATATGAGCATGATTGTTTTTTTTCCTTAAGATTGATTATGAGTATTATTTGATAACATGTGTGTATGTCTCACATGTTTTAACGCTTTATTTACTATGTCTTATGTTATATGCAACATCTTTAGGAGAAGCCTTATTTACTCAATATATTAGCGTAATGATAATGCACTTTGCACATGATGAAGGATAATCCACAATTAAGGATCACACTTTATCTATTAATTTCCCCAAGTTTGAAGATCACAAAACACTTCTTACTTGAACAAATTAATTATCTATCAAACCACGTTTGGCCTTGAAATTTCTTAAGAAACATTTTCCTTTACTATGAGCCCTTATTTTCCCTAAGTTTTTCATAATTATAGCTCCAAAATGAAACCATGGCTCACATCGTTAGAAGATCAATGAATCATCCACAACTCACATTCACATTGGATGGCAAGTCATTTTTAGCACTTGAGAAGAACAAATTAGATTTGGGGAAGAGTAAGGACGGATATAATGCATTCTTTACTTCTTTTTGTTACTTAAAAGGTTGAATGAGGCCTTTGTCCTGTTATTGTTTTTGTATATGGTTGTTGTAACTTTTGATAAGCGCATTTAGGGGCTCAAAATAAGCTAATATCCCCCAAAACCAAAATGCATGGACTGGAATTTTAGACTTGATAAGTTGTAAACACAAGTATTATTTGTGTAAGTTGTAAACATTAATCCTATGTTTCTTCTATAAGTGTTAGGATATTATGGAATAAAAAAAGGACAACTAACTTTGGTTGTCATTTTTCTGTCTAACAATTGAGAGCCCTCTTCATCCTCAAGTGCAAGATTTTGAAGTTCCATTGTTTAAATCTTATAAGATTTATCCTAAATGTTGTATACCTTAGAAGGTTCTTGAAAGAATTATTTTTTATCTCATTTCTTCCCCCCATTTCCCTTTTTATTTTCAATTGTTATTCATCCCAAGAACACCAACATCTACCAAGAACCAAGTTAGATCACATATGTACTAGAAAGTAACTAGTTGTAGGTATTAGAGGATGATGAAGTTAACTTATATGATGATGTGCATGGGTAGGATTGACTATATATATGTATGGACTTCGAGTTTGAGAAATCTAGTAGTGCCTTTATAATATTTTTTTATATGCGTATTTTGAACTCTTATTCCCCTTATAAACCATTTTTTGTATTTGGGAAGTTGATCTCCTATTACATTGCCTTATTATCTCATATCACTTCCACTTATTGTCTCTTTTTCATGACTCATTTGTGAACTATTTTAGCCTTATCATGATAATGGTAGGGATGATTAGACTCATGTTGAGAGTGGTGCTAACACTCACATTTTGGTTTTTGCTTATGTAAATGATATAGTTTTTTTTATAAAAAAAATCAGTCCTAAAATTTGGAGTGCCACAATTATTATACCTAAGGTATTGCTCTTTCTGAGGATGGATCGATGCTACACTACATTCTATTAGGGACTAACCTAGTTTGCGTGTGTAGTAGCATTGTATATGATGAATATGCATTCTTGAATTTACCTTTCAAGAAAAACCATGCTCGTGAACTTTTATTACTTGTAGGGGAATCCATTAGATGGACAAATAATCTAGTCATTCTCAAGGAATAGGCAATATTTCTAATGGTAATTAAAATAGAAATATCATTTATAGAAGTGTTGTATCAATTGCTTTTACTGGCTGTCACATTTTTTTCCCTTATTTTTTAACTAGGACAATAATATTGTATGAAAGAAGTTACATCATAGGAGAAAATTGAAAAGGAAGAGATGAGGTAAGGATAATGGCAAGTAAAAAAACACAAAATATCTCCTATCTACTGTTAAGACTTATCTCCTAAGAGGAGGATGTATTTTGATGATGTTTTGGCAATGGTTAATTTGAGCATTGGAATTCCTATGTTGGTACAATTATTTTTCAAAGTTGAAGACATGGGCATGTGGATAGGAGCCATACCCTAAGCTATGGGTGGCACAACAAGAGGAAGGAAGAATGATGGTCAATTCTTCAACTTTTTTCTAATCTAACACCCTTATGCTTGAAAAAAAAATATAATGGTGCTAGATAAATATAATACTCCATCTTTTTGTAAAGTATCGAATGAGAAATTATTCTAATTTTTAGTGTTTGATGTTAATTTGAGATTATGATTAGGTTTGAGGTACAATTGAATTTTAAGTGAGGTTAGAAAACTAAATTACATAAGTTTTTCGAATGAACTAATCGATTGGTTCATCATTTCACCAAAATGGTTTTTACTTGACCAAACCGATCGACTGGTTGGGGAACCAATCAATTGGTCTATAGAATATTAGATTAGTAGAACAAATCAATCGACTAGTTTATCGAGTTGGGTATATTTTTAAAACTTAATTTTTCACGCAAATTTCTTGTACCGAAATGGAACGTTGTTAACCCATGTTGAATTATTCCTCAAAGATTCTTAGCCTTTTTATAATGCATTTGGCCTAAAACATACTACATTAGATCGATCTAAGGAGTTTATTGGGACAATTGACAGGGGAGGATATAACCTCAGCTTTGTATTCTTCCACCTCTCTCCTCTACACATTTCTAGGATCATTGTTTCGATCTCAAACCCGTTTATGCTTAGTTGGAATTTCCTTCCATGCCGATCTATCATTTTCTCTCTATTATATTACATTTTTGGACCAATTAACCTGCACTCCTCCAGAATCACCATTTGAGCTTTGGAGGATAGGTTAGCATATCTTGGATGAAATTTTTCCGTTTAACTCAAATTCAAAAAATAACAATTAGGATTTTTGATTTGTTCCTCACCGTATTTGTAAGTTGTATCGATGTGTTGCTATAGCCCTAATCACCCATTTTATTCACCTTTCCTTCAGCCACTGAAATATCTAACTCTCTAGCATTTGCCTTCTCCCTCTTCACTTTGAGCCTTGCATTCTAATTTCTTTTACTTTTATGATCTTTTCTCTAATTCTCTCTTTTTTTAATTATTAATCAAGAATTATTTAGATATAGGAAAAAGGTTGGCTGGTTCAGCTAAATTACCCTATGTTTCCTTTAGGTGTGGTATGTTCATTCTTTTCTTTCCATTTCATGTTTAGATTTGTAAAATTTATTCACTAATGTTTGAGTTAATTTTTTTGTTTTCAAGGATTTGAAAGTTGAGGATTTCACAGGTTGAGTGTTCTTATTCTAGGAAAATTTTGTTTGCATCAAGTAAGTCATTCTCACTTCTCAAATAGGTTATGAGTAAACTTGCATGTTATAGAAATATTTAAGTTTGATATTAGATTTTGGTATGAATATATAGCTTATAAAATTGTTATTGAATCGTTAGTCTTTTGGTTTTGAGTGAAAATCATGAATCTTGAGGAAAGATTAAGTTGTGATGATTCAGGGTGAAATGTGCAACTAGAGTAAGTTAAAATGTGTTATGTGATGTTAGAACATGTTCCAATGTGATATGATAAAGAATTATAAGCTTTATATGTATGAAAATGATTGTTGGGGCTATTGGAGGGCAAACCGATTGAATAGTTAGGTCAAACCAATCAATTGGTTCCTAGAACAGTCCATTGGTTGACCCAACCCATCGAATGGTAGGCTTGTAGAGATCTTAGCCTTGCTCTTTACTTAAATCCATCGATTGGTTGGGCAGAACTGATCAATTAGTCTATGAACAGTCGATTGGTTTGTCTAAATTGATCAACCGGCTTTAGAAAAAACATGGTTTGGTCGAGCCAAACCAATTGAATGGTTGGCACAAACTGATCACCTGGTTGGACTAGGCCGATCGACTACTTTGGCTAGTTTGTGTTATTCTATTCTTATGCTTTAGTACTATGCGTGTGATTTTTATATGGCCAATTAATGAATAAAATACACATATTACCATAGATCAATGACCTAATGAATGGATTAAATAGACTGTGATTTATAACACACTTAATGTGTAACACCCTGGTTTTCACTATTGAAAAATTTTGTTTTGCAGTGGAAGCATATAAGTAAAATATTGAGGCTTACCTGATAAAGTGAATATTTTCCCTTTTTTTGCCTTACTTTGCCTTCACTTTGAGACTTCATTTAATCTCTTTCTTATATTTTACTATGGTTCTGGTCTATTATTCGCACTACTGCTTTCTTGAGTTTTATGTTTCAAGAAATTCCACGAGAACGGGCAAATTCAAGAGAGAAATACATGTTTTTAGAACAAAGGACCTAGCATGGAAGACATTGGAGGAGATTAAGTCAACTCAACATGTTTATGGAAGAGTCTAGAAGCTAATAGAGCTAGAGATATGCCAAGAAGTCTAGTAGAAACAAGAAGAGAAAGCTGCACAACCGGTTACACACCCAGCTACATAGCCGTGCAGCACCTGTCTGTGATTTTTGAAGAAAAAGAAACCACATGGGTGTACGGAATTTTTTGCTGAAGAAGTCGAGGCTACATATCTTGTATGGCTAGGTAGTGCGCGAATTGCATGGCCGTGCAAGGACCAAATCTCCATCTGTTCAAGAGTTGGGATGCTGCAAGGCCAAGCCATGCAGGTGCTACATGGATGTGCAATGACGGTTACTCCCACATTATTCATGCACAACATGCCTGGCGTGATGGGGATTATTTAATACATACTTCAGGGAATTATTATCTGGTTCTTAGAGAGATTCTAGAGCACTTTTCCCTTCCTATTCTCGAGCAATAGCTTCATGTATTTTGATTGTTTCCATTAGTTTGATTTTTTCAGAGATTCAAGTGCATATTCATGTATGATCAAATCATAATTGAATTTTTTCTCCTCCAGTTTATAGTTAATTCAATCTAATTCCTCTTCTTCATATTTTTTTGCCGATGTTATGCTTATTATGCAAATTTTTCGTTGATTTTCCTTGAAGATATGAGTGAGTAATCTTCTTTTCTAGGACTGAACTAGGTCTGTTTTAGTGTTAATATGACAAATTGAGGTATTATGTCGTATGTTTGGTTCGTCCATACTGTTCCATAAGCTAGGATTAATTGTTGTATAGTGGATTTGATAAAATCCGACCTCTTTAGATAATATCTGCAACTGAAAGGTTGAAATTTTTGTCAGAAAGTAGCACGTGGACAGGAATTTAAGTAATCACGAAAGTAGATGTTTAATTCTTAGGGACTATAAAATTGGTGACACTTAATATATTTAATTTAATTTGTGAGTCACAAAAAATATTCAGAAAATTAAATTAAATACTTTCTTAGTCCTTAAAAGAGGCTAATGGATATAATTAGACCAATTGTTCATAATTAACTAATTAAACTACGACGCATACGTTTTCATCATTGATTACTAATTTGGAGACTGAATTTTAATCCTAGGTTTCACTTCTATTATTTTAGCATTTATAATATGAAATCTTCATAAGTATTCTCTTTATCTGTCTGCAGATCCTTGATCCATATTGATTTAGATAGTTAAGATACTAAATAAGTGTACTCAATTGCGAAGTCCTTGTGGGATACAATCTTGAAATGCTATAATGAATCTGTGTGCTTCAGATATAGCCCATCATTACCATCGTAATTGACATAATTCTAGTTTATTCAACTATGTTTACATCAATCATGAGGATAAAATCATTTATAGTAACATAAGAAAATTAGAAACAAAAGAAACATTTATAATACAATATGAGTTTGGAGATTAACTTTGAGTTACAATATTAAAATACAAGATGGGGGATATCATGGATCAAGAGTCCAAAAAGGGTATCTGAGTAGATAATTCTATTAGATAACATTACTCTTCACTTAAACATCGAGTATAGATAAGATCACTCATCCCCACATAGTGCATCATAGCCAGCATAGTCATCTAGGGAATTTTCTAAGACCTTAGGGTCTACTACTCATGGAAATAAGAATCACCCATAAAAGGGTGGTCAATACGCTACATACTGAGCAATAGAACAATACTAATGAACCAGAGTTACAAATAATAAATGCATTCACAACAGGTAACAAGTACACATTCAAATACATGCAACAACTTATGAGATAAATACCGATCCTAGCTTCTTTATTAGATATAACTATTTTTACTCTTTTATATAAGTTGAGTATAGGAATCCCACTATTCTTAAACTGGTGGAACTTCTTGAAATACCTTATCAGAGACAATGCACCCCAATCACTATTATCATCCAGTAGAATAGATATGAAAACACCACCTTCTCGGGGTATAATGCTCCCGAGCTACTATTATCTTCGGTGGAAAGGATATAAAACATCACCTTGGCCCTGACTCATGTACTATTCCCCTTTAAATTATTAGTGCCTTTTTCATAGGTTATAATGTTATATTTTCATTCACGATGAGTAGGGGCCCCACTATTCTTAATCTGGTGGAATAGACTGAAACACCTTCTCGGGGAAAAATGCTCCCATGCCACTATCATCCTCTAGTGGAATAGATATATAAAAATATTACCTTATCCCTACTCACATGCCCTCAAATGATTAGTATCTTATTCATAATTGATTCACAGGTACTAAACACATTAGGCAAATAAGCACATAACACAATTCATAAGGTTAATCTCTAGAGTCGAGATCATTAATTCCCTCAAATCCTAATATTACACTCCTAGAATAACTTATCTTTTATTGATAATTAAACCACCAAATTTAGTATATCATTCTCATCAATATCGTATATGAAATTCAAGGTCTAACTCTCATGTCTTCACATATAATAATAATAATCTTATCCTAAAGTACTATTCACATAATTAGCGAAACCCAAATTTCATAATTTAATCATAATTATTCTCATAAGACTTGTATGATTACCAAATTCAATATACATCCTTATAATACCAACATTTGCAACATATTCAGAATTTTGGATTAATTATAGGGTTTTACACATGGAATAATAATTCTACTATTTTAAGGTTACTATGCCAAATTAGCCCATCATCTCAATTGAATAACCTAAGACAAACAATAATCCTTACAAAAATTTCTTAGGATATCATTATCATATTTTAATTCATCTAACACATTACAATATTGGAATTTCCACATTAATCCATAATGACCAAAATACCTTAAGGAATAATTGATATCTTTTATTTTATAAAATATTGTACCTTCAACAACCATTATTTTTCCAAATCCACCATTCATCATCCTTCCTTTAGAAATTCTTATTTCCACTTATAGATTATTTGGCCTATAGTTCATGCCATACAATATATTCCTCACAAATACGTCATTATCATAATAGAATTCATATCCACACCTATTAACCATTCTTACTTTCTTTCAAACATATATTCCATATAATCAAAACATATCATCAATAACATACATTAAAGCATATAACAACAATATCATGAAAAATATACATGTCCATACAAGCAAGTAACACAAAACCCTAAAACATCAATTAGTATTTTTACCAACTAGGACATCGGGCTCTAAACATAAAAATCCTAAACCTCCTCTTCTGATATCATTGGAATATTGAAAGATAACATAATACACAGTTAGGATCAAAGAGTATAACCAAGTGAGAAATTAAGGTAAAGAGGGTAAAAATGGAAATAATTGGTGTCAAGTGGAAGCTTGAGTTGTGTGGATGTATGGTGGAATGTATGGTGGAGCTATGGTGAAAATTTAGTGGTATTTGGATAAGGTTTGGGGGTTAAATAGGGGTATACAACTAGATAGGGTAGTTGCATAGGTGTGATGTAAGCAGTGCACTCTCAGGTTGAGAGTTATAATTGTGCATAGCCAGGTGGTGCAAAGTGGCACAACCATGCTCGATCTCTGGTAGAACAAACTTATTTTGAATAGATGTGCACGAGTGTGCAACAGGTTGTGTGAGGGCACATAAGCAAGCTGTACTGAGTTGCATCGGCGTGCGATAATAAATTTTAGTATTGTATGGTCGTGCTTGAGGCTTGCACAAGCTGTGAGTTCTATAAAAATGAGATGAAGTGACGAAAAAGAGGGAAAAAGGGGCAGTGGTTAGTGGTAATGGCTGATGACGGTGATAGGGAAGGATGGGGCAACCCTAGGCGATCGGTCCACCAATGTTAGGCGATGCGTGGTGGAGGTGAGGGAGGTGGCTTGATCATGCAAAATAGAGTACACCTACACAAGAAGAAGAAAAGAAGAAGTGAAGAAGAATAAGAAAGGAAAGAGAGCTCATGTAGGGTATTTTAGATAGGTTTGGGTAAGAAATAGCACAAACAAATGAGAGAGAAGGATAGTGTGTAGTGTGTGTGTGTCTGTACGGGTATACGAATGGTGAAATAAAAATAGGGGATGCTTGCGATCAATGATGCAGGGGGTGGTCGATCATGCGAGATGGGAATGGAGATGATGTTTAAGTGTTGGGGATATTATAGGCGGTGCAGGAAAATGATGGTGATGGTGATGGTGATGGTGATGGTGTGTGTGAGTGTATGTTGCGTGAAGAAGGAAAATGGCAGAAGGGAAAAAGGGGTGTGTGTGTAGGCATAATTAGGGCAGTAGGGGATAAGATATGGTGAGGGATGATGGATGATGGTGTGAGAGTGATGGTTGATGTGCAAGTTGCAAAACCAAAGTCAAGCTTTAAGACAAAGCTAATGGGAGAAAGAAGAAGAAAAAGAAAAGAAAAGGAAAAAGAGAAAAGGTTGGGGATTAGTTTAGATGATTTTGGATTAGCCAAAATAGATAGGATTAGTGATAAATTTTAGCGGGTTGAGATTGGGTTACAAAATATGGTTTATCTGGGTCAAAGATTTCAGATTTAGTGAAGGTTTTGGGATTAAGAAATTTGGATAAGGTTGAAATAAGATTTTCTTGATGTAAGAATAAAATTAGGGTATTAATGATATGGTATTAGGCTAAGCAAAAAATTTGGGGTATTACATAATGGGTGTCATAAAGGCTTAAAAGGTGTACCACATATGAAATGAGATGATTCTCGAGAAATAGGGTGGTTAAATGAGGGATGTGCCTGAATGGAATAATATAATGAGCATGATTTACATTGGACAAGCATAAATGGAAACCCCACTCATGGTTTGAGGACGGAAAGGATTAATATGGAAGGAATATGTGAATGTCTTGCTTACTCTTTGTATGGGTCTTGTGTGATCACGTAACCTCATGAATACTATACTAACCACATAAAGTGAAAGAAAATCTAGTTATATATAGGTCTAGGTTACCCGATCCTCAATTGGCTACCGAGGGTTAGTAAGCATTTGAGTGTTTATTGGTGCATTCGGGCAGGATCCTAGTAGATCTTGGTGCCTTATCTACTCTAGAAACTTATGATATACTAGATAGTATCAATTCTAAAGGGCCTTCTTACCTATGTTGTTGGCTTTGGTCTAGACTTATGTCCATATTGGTTAGCTTCGGCTTGGACTTATGTCCATTGTGGTTGGCTTTGGCTTGGATTTATTTCCATTGTGGTTATTGGCTTTGGCCCGAACTTTATGTCCCTTGGTTTTGATAGACTTCTATGTATATGAGATTTACACAGTCCATTGCTCGATGATAAATAATTAGATAATGATTGGAATGAATGGTTGGATGGTAATAATGGTAAAATTTAGAATGAATACTTGGATATTGATTTGAATGAATAACTAGTTAATAATTAGAATGATTGACTGGATGATAATCTATATAAGTAGATGGATAAGGAAATTGTATAACCTAATTGATTGAGTAAGCTAGAGAATAAACCCTAGTGGTTATCTCGAATATCTGCTTAGTACGAATGTGCGACTATCTATGATATTGTACTATAAAAATAAGCATGATACATTTCGATTTTCTTGAGTTATGCATGATAGTGAATCCTAATACATTATTTACTTATAATATAGTAGATACATTTACTTATACGGCATTAGCATGATGCATGTTAAGTATGATTTCTATGATATGATAAAACTTGGTATGCTTATGACTTCTGTTGAGGAGGTAACTTGGATACTCAATACATAGGGTATTGATGTTCTTGTTTGCTTGGTTACCTCCTTATTCCCACCAGTAGAGGGTCATGTACATGTTTTTGGGGATGGCCAGTAGTGGGCCTACCTTAACTTGGGTTTGTTTGGGGCTTGAAAGCATGGACATCTGGAGGTTTTATGCGATCCATTATGGACCATGGTTTTGGAGTCATGCCCTAACTTATTTTCTACTATTATAACCCTATATTATTAGCTTATCATTCTCCCTGTATTTGACTATGTTGGAGACCGTCAAGGTCCTATGTTGTAAATGATAGTTTAAATATTTATGTGACTTGATTTTTTCACACTATACTTTAAATTGGTTGATTTGGTTTTAGCCTTGTAGATAATATGGGATGGGCGGCTGGCATCTATCATGTGTTAGGAATGACGGTTACATCCTGTTTTTCCTAGGTGTGTTTTGTATTTTCCATTTCTACACTATTTTAAAACAAAATTTTTTGGTAGTGAAAAATGGGAGTGCTACCATAATTGATTAAAGGAAGAAAATCAAACAAGGAAAATGGATATAAGAGATAGATGCATTTTGGTTTCCAATAAGAAGAACATGAGTGTTCATCAACACTTAGGCAATCTTCAACCAAAGGGGAGGAGAGAGGCGAGATCAATGATGTCTAAGGGTTGAATAATGAAAGCACAAAGTAAATGGATGCATAGAGAAGGGGAGTGGTTTGAAAATCTACAAGGAAAGGGAGAGAGAAGTTCACCCAAGCTTGCCTCCTCAACACTTGAATGATGAGGTTGAGTGTAAGTACCAGGTGTAAGAGAGTAGGCAAGTTGACTGAGATCTTGGACAAGGATAAAGTTAATAGCAATGATATGATTCCAAGATGAGGGAAGGTCGGGGGAAGCCAACGAGGATGAAGGAAGGGCCAACAAAAATAAAATATAACAAAAAATGAAAGAAAAATCAATTATGGTCGACGCCTAATCAACCATTGGTAGTTTACCCAACCTCTTAGTGTTGTTCATTCTACTTTAACACCTAATCATCTGGCCCACAGGCTCCAATCAACTATGACCTCAAAAAATATAATTTCTACCATTTTAACTTATTCATTATAATTCATTTTCTACCCCAACCCAAACACACATAATTAACACCTCCCACACATTTTATCCACCTATACTTTCTATTATCGGATTCACATAATATTTTAAGTTGCAAATATGTTCTTAATTAGGGTTACAGGAAATAGGGTATTACAACCTACTCCTCCATCATCTTGTTGAAGTTCATATCTTCAAAGACAGATCTACTATACCATTTTTTATACAAAGCTCAAAGAAATAATATATTACCTCCTCTTTGATATGCTTTGGGTCACTATTCCTACGAACATGCGTGTTAAGGAACCCAATCTTATTAATCATTTTTTTAATAATTAGATTTCAAATGAAAATATATGGAGTTCCTATCTCCCTTTTTGAGCCACCTTAATTAGAGAGTTGTGCCTAGTATAACCCTTACCTATGCATCCACCTCTAAAGCTATATTTAGACTTGTCTTTTTTCTCTGACCTCACCTTATATAGTGTGTGTATGTGTAAAATCCAAACAAATATATTAATTCCATTACTCAAACCATTAATAAGGAGATGAGATATTTCATCTCAAAATCTGGCATTCCGAGATGAATGAGACAGCGAGATCAAGTTGATTAAGCTAATTCATGTTCTTCTCTATTAGCATTTCACCTAATTTTAGTAATGTTAAAACCAGCATGCACATTAAGCTTTTGTCTACATTAGTAGTCTAATTTAGCAACATACAAAAGGAGGCTTCAAGCATGGGTCCTTTAACAAGTTCGCTAATATTTTTAGCTCTATTTCCATGCAGATTCAGTTTATACCATCCTCTAATTAAGGCCAATTCTATTGATAATCCACATGCTTTTAGCTCAACCATGGGAGATAAATTTCACCTGTGATCCTCGTCTCAAATTCAGTTCGACAATGAAAAACTTGATCCTTATCATCACAGATGATTGCTCCCATATCCCTACTATTGCACCACTATAACATCCATCTAAATTGCAATTGAATATTAAAGGATGGTGGTTTCCATCGTTATCTACGTTGGTCGGTAAATTCCATTAAATGGGGGATATCTTATGCATCCTCTAGGGCCTCCATTGATCTCCTTCTCAATAAGTAGAATATGATGTTGTTGTTGCATGAATAATGTTTTCAATGACAACTTCCTTATGGTTGAAGACCATGCTATTTCCTTACTTCCATGGATGGTGCCCCTATAATGGTGTTAACCCATAGGACCGCTTCATTATACTGAGCTAATACTCATCAGAAGCCCATGGAATTGTGAAATGAAGGTATCAATTATACCCAATTGTATAACTAAACCAATAAGAATGAGTAGATGATTTTCTGTTGTTTCAAATTGCTTACTGTTGCTGGCATAATGGGTAATCAGTCGGTGGTAAATCCTGCCTGGATTCTTTGAGCGATCAATATTGCACTTTGTCATTAGTATCGCTTTCGAAGTGGTTCTTCAAAAGACCCGATAGTGAACCCATGAAATTACGCACTACACATGCCATTGCTTCATCCATCACTTAAAGAGTTGGCCTTTGTATGGAATATTCCCATCCAAGGACATTTGTGGTAGGATTTTTGAAGCTATCAATCTTAACGATGACTGTAAGGACAAAAGAGGCACATTAATCATATTTACTCCTCGGTGCATCGATCATTGGAGTTTGATGAACCAATAGCTGATATTTGTCTTTTTGATATGTTCAAGCATTTACAACCTATGGACGTTGTTAGTTGTGATTGTAACTCCACATACACATAATTACTATTTTTGAGACTAGAATTTGAATAAACAAAAATACTCTTTCCCTCATCTTAACATATGAAGTTCATTGAATGCATTATCTCAACTCAAAACTATATATCCTTTTTTTATCATCTGGACAATATAACTTAAAGCCAAACCCTAAAAATAATACCCCATAAATAAATATTTTTGAGCCCTTAATTGGTTCTCTCATCCCATCTTTATGTATCTTAAACATCCAAAAGTTTTAAAATCTAATTAAATAACTTGGTGTACTACTACTATCAGATCGTAACACATTTAATCAAGACTTTTACTTCAAAATTTTCAATGTATAGATTTGTTTACAAGAGAACATGTTGCATGTAGCTATTGCTTTGTCCCAATATGATTTGTCTTCACATTCTTCTCATTTATCACATGCACCTTTGTGGCTTGCAGTCCATTAACAAGTTCATACATGTACGTACCTCACGAAAAAATATATAATCTCATGCACATATTTTTCTTATGCTCTTAATATTTTCTAATACCATTAATGAATGATATATATATATATATATATATATATATATATATATATATATATATATATATATATATATATATATATGACACAGAGAGCTACAACTCAAAGGTAGGGGATTACTAAATGAATAAGCGATCATATATAACACAAGGGATGAGTTGTGTTTTGTGAACTAAGAATCTATTCTACAAGGAACCAAATTGAAAACCTTTCAATAGTTCTAAAAAAAATATTCCAATAGAAATTAGAGATAAAACCAAGCACAATAGACTAACCAATTAAGGTTAAGACCCAAACCCTACCAAAAATAGTATTGCACATAAATTTATAACTAAGTACCACATAAAAAACTGACCAAGAAAGCCTAAAATTATATATTCAACCCTAAGGATCAAGATTGATGAGTTATAGACCTTGTCTCAAAATTTTATCAAGATTCAACCACAAATGACCTTCCAAACTTACGCTTGATCAAAAGTATGCATGGAGAGAAAAATGACAGATTTTGTGTTTCTCTCCCTTTTTCTCTTTCACTTTCATACATTTTTCAAAAATTCTCTTTTTTTCTCGTAGTCATAAAGTTGCTTTTGTGTTTGATGTAACTATTTGAGATAGCTTTACGCCATTTTTAAAAAAAGAAATTCTTTTAATTAAGTTTCAAAGTATTTTAATAATGGGTTGTTTTAAGCTTAAAAGTTATTTATTAAAAAAATCTTGTTAAAGTTTCATAAAGTAAAACTTTAGTGAAAGTGGATTTGACCTCCAAGTTTAACTAAAGAATCCAATTTCATTATTTCATTCTAAAAAACAATCCAAGGCATGGTTCTCATCAGAATGAGGCTTTTGATTCCAATGAAATGGGTTCCTTTAATGACTTCAATCTAGTAGGGATTGGATATGCTTGCATGACAAATCACTCTCCAAGGACATGAAATGTTTAATTTTTTTTACTAGGTTAAAGTATGGTGAACTAATTAGTTGCTCCTCTAGTTGTTGGTCTGTGCCCCTATGGTAATGGAGTATGGCACTCCACTATTTCACTTAGAAACAAGACACTTGAATCCAACTTCCCTTTTGAGGAGGCATCTATGAGTGAGATACAACTCTAAAAGTTTTATTCATTTTTGAGCTTTTAACTAATTGTGCCAAAAATATCATTTAGCTCCCAAGAATTATGCCATCAATGGAAAATATAAAAATACCATTGCTAAAGGGGTCTTTTACAAATTATAACGTATGAAGGAGTTCAGAGATCCCAACATTTGAAAACCTTTCACTTTTTTATATGGCTAATATATGAAGGCCCTAGCTTCACCCTTTTATTGGGTTTAATACATGGAGATCCTATCAATTATATTTGCTTAAGACCCAACATATGTATGACCTACTAATGTAGGAGCATCTACATATCATTTTTCTACTATTGGAGGTCAAAAGTTAGCTTACATGGAGAAGGAGCTAATTGTTCTAGAAAATCTTGAACACCTTTATGATAACCCTAATGCTGCTAATATTTTGTTAAGTGATTCTTGCAGGTATTATATATGTTTGCAAGAATAATAATTCACCAAATACATCTAGTTTACAAGACAAGGATGATACAAAGGTTAAAAAGTTGCATAGAAGGCAAAGCTCCATGACATGAATCTTGATTACATGATTATTAAATGTATTGCATGATTAAGGTTTGTTTAGCTTTGATATTTTATGTATACTTTATAATGTCTTGTAACTTGTAATTTTAGACTATTATATGTATGGTATAGGCATTTAGTGCATTATTTTAGTCTTTTACTAATTAGGTTAGTTGGTTTGGGGTAAGTTAGTGAAGGGTAAACTAGGCCTATATGTGTGTGTGTGTATATGATGATGCCTTGTACATCCATAACAATAAAATATTCAAATAAGAATTTCAACATCTTATATCCTTCCTCTTTAAGTGAGTTTACTCTCAAGAGTTTAAGCTTTTTCTCTAAATAAAACTTGGTGATTTCTCTTTAGAAGTTAGTGCTCTTGTTGAAGATCAAAAAATTAAATCATGAATTTTGTTGAAAACTACAACTACAATCGATTTCATTACAACAACAATCATCAATCCTACTCTAATGATCAAAGCAAAAGATCCTACACTGTGACAAAATAATTCCTCTATTATCTACCGCATCACCTATGACATGCCTTATTATATCATTCCCATACAATATTACAAGAACTAGGCAATTCAATCAAATGCACTGTGGATCCATTTTCTTTGAGTACACGGGAAACAATAGCCATTTTATTATTTTTGCTACGTTTAAGAGTTTCCTCCTTCTCGTTTTCGACTAATATCCCATCACGATTGATTAAGACCCTTTGTAATCTTTCCTTGCTAAGAATTTTCCTAGTTATAGCTACTCATTGCCTCAACTATTTAATTAAAGTGAAAGACCAAGTCCCCATGGTCTTTTCTTCTCCACTATTATATGTACAAAGGAAATATCTCCCTATTTTTCTTTCTCATTTAATAATTCTAAATAATAATCATAAAATAAAACCATTTTAAAGAAATCATGAGCTAAGATTCATGTACTTGCTAATTCGACCTCCAAACTTCACTTCTATTTAATTTCCACTTGTACTACAAACTGCCACAATTATGATCCAAGCAGCAACTATCATATTTGACTAAAAAATGACAACAAAAATATCTAACAATGGCGAGGGGTGACAATAGTGGTTGGAGAGGAAGTTGCCAACCAATAGTAATAGCTAAGAGTATAGATAGAGGAGGTTGCGTTTTCTTTAGATTAAATATGAACATGCATGTTTTTATCCTAAAAGTTATAATTTTTTTGCTAGAGGATGGTTATTTATAATATATATATATATATATATATATATTCCATTGCATTTTAATGAATAAAAAATATGTATTTCATTTTAGAGGATGTGTATTTTTATTTTATATGATATGCTTTTTTTATCTTAAAAGATTTATATTTATAATATGTATTTTCCTCCCTTACATTTATATAAATAAAATAATGTGTATTTTATTTCTATATGATGTGTATTTTTATCCTAAAAGATGTGTATTTAAGAGGCATGCATTTCTTACTTGCATAGATGAGGTGTGTTTTGTTTAAATTTAATATGTTCATGTATAATTTTATTTTATAGGTTGTGCATTTATATCTTAAAACATGTGTATCAATATTTTGTGAGATGTGTATTTATGTCCAAGAAAAAAAATATTTTGTTGCAAAAAACGGTGTATTATTTTCCTCAAAGACATGCATTTTAAATCTATAAGTTATATATTTTGTTTTTAAAAGTGTATTCCCATACATTTATATAAACAAAAGGATGTGTATTTATAAATAAAAGGCATAAACATGTGACTCAAAGTTATCTTCAATAGTAGTTATCAAGTAATGATAGCCTTTATAGGTAGAATGCTTGTATGGCCACCACCATATATCAACATCCAACAATTTGTGAATGCACGAAGCAATGTAAAGAACTAAGAGGAAAAGAGATACTTTGTTGTTTTGCCAGGGAACAAACATTATGTACATATGCAGGTGTATGAGCAAAATTGGGAATACCATCTATGTGTTTTAGTTTATGAAAAAAAAGGTTCCTTGTATGCACAAAGGTGTATTTATAATACATGCACTTTTCCTTTACAATTTATTGAATAAAAAATGCGCCTTACTTTTTAGTAGATGTCTATTTTAATTTTAGATTATGTGCATTTTTATCTTAAAGGATGAGTATTACTCTCTTACATTTATATAAACAAATAAAATGTATATTTTTCTTTTCAAAGATGTGTATTTTTATATTGAAAGAAGTGTATTTATCATTCACATCGAGGATATTTCTTTGTTTAGATTAAATATGAATGCGTATAGTTTTATCCTAAAAATTATTTATTTTTATACTAGAGGATATGTATTCTTATCCTTACATATGTACATTTATGTTATGAGATATGTGTATTTTATTGAGGAATATTTATATAGTAAAAAAAAACAATGACAAAAAATTTTCTAAATGTATGGATATTGTAATGTATTATCACTTCACATGTATTAAAACAATGAAGACATGTGTCATTTAAAACAATCAGCCATGTATTACTATTGTAAGAAAGTTAAAGATATTTACAAAATTGTTAGGTATCCAACCTCCATCATTGAAATGTTTCCATGGTGCAAATTTTAGCTCAAACTAATGCATTTTTTATATTTACTCCATGCAGCATATAAGATACGTATTAAATAATATGCATATCCTACTTATGTTTGTCAAAAGATAATATACACTATGTAATTTACATTCATCAAAATTACTATCTATATCAAACATGCTCTAAAAATATTATGTATAATATGCTTTACATTATCAAAAATACTATAATCCCCTATTTCTTTAACCCTAATCACCTTATGTAATTAGGTTCATAATTCACTTCAAAAAATTATATTATTGAATATCATATCATTCAGATTAGATTAAATTCAAATTTTCCATCATTCATTTTATTCATTTGCAAAAGGTTATATTTCCAAGATTCTTTTGATCGTGTTGCTTTTGTCTATTTCGACTCATTCAAAATTCATAAGTCATTCCTAAAATAACTTTTGAGCTAGTTTATTTCATATGTTCACTTTAATTCAATCATTTCATGTAAGTTATTAAATCATGAAAAAATCTATTTATGCAACTAGACAATTTTAGCTAGTTTTTTTTAAAGGGATTGAAACAACTTTAAAATGAAGTATTTTTATGGGATATTGCATCATCTATACCTCTTTATTTTGAAATAATTTCACTGTACACACTTTTCCAATTTGTTTGGGAACCAAACGTTAATGTGTATAAATACAAGACACATGGTTGTAACGAAAAAAAAAAGAGATAATGGTATAATTTTATCAAATTATAGGAGTATATGGAGCAGTATCATTTTTATATATATTTATTTTTCTAAAATAATTATGCAGGCATCCATATAAATTTGAACCTTTCATTATTTGTTTCATATGTTTGCCTAAAACCGCATTTCTATGACTTATCTATTTTCACACACTTTGCCTATATTTTGTTAGTCAAGATTAAAATCAATTCCAATTCCAAACATTTTATATATTTAGGTTCCTATTTTTTTTTGCTCCTTTCCATAATTATAGGACTTATTTGTTATTTTTCTAATAAATACTCATTATTGCACTTTCTTTATAATTTAATTACCTAAAATTACTTGTAACCAAATCCTGAATATTTTGTTATAATCTAGTAAGCCCCTAACTAAATTAAATTAGAACTATAACTTGGTTGTTTTTCATTCAACCAAAAATCTATCTATAATTACATTAATCTTGTTTATTACATAACCACTTACACAATTTCATTATTATATTTTATTCAGGTGTTGGACAAACCAACCTCAACGCACTCCTTCAACTAATTTCAAGTTAGGAAGGAGTGAATTTCCTTGTCCCTAAGTCTCCATACACTTCACAAATCATTCATAACTCATTTCATAAAATTTATCCAAGTCTCCCTCCTCCCTTTTCCTCTCCTTCTTCCTCTCAGGTACTGCTATTGCATACCGGAATTTTTTTTCATTGGTCTTGCTCGTGTTTTTATTGGTTTAATTCCTTCAATTCTTATCTTCCATTGGCCCTTTCCTTTCCATTTGAATCCTTGGCATTTTCCTTCTTCCCCTCCCTTTTGGTTAGATTTTTTGCTAGAATTGTTGTTGTTGCTTCTATTATTTGTGACCTTCCTCCCCATCTTTCCCATCTTATTTCATTTCATTTTGCTTCATAATTTCCTTAATATTAGCTTCTAAAATTGTGGAAGTTTAGGTTTAGAGAAAAGTGGAGGATTCTTAAGGTCTTTCTTGGTGATTGGAGATGCTTGCTAGGAAGGTGTTCTTATTCTTTTTTTTTCATGGACTTGGAATTTTGGTAAAATAATTATCCTATTTGTATAATTTGTTTTATTGTGGTTTTAGAATAATTGGAAGCATGATTGTAAGTTTAATTGCAATAAGCATGATATAAATTTCCTTTATGATTTAATGTGAAGCATGATAGTTTTAAACTTTGCATTTTACCCTCTTTTGCAGAGCAAGTCTACATGCGTGTCATTTAAATTTTTTTCATTTTAAGGTGTCATATGAAATATTAATATTTCTATTTTTCCATATATTTTTCAAATCTTCATTTGGTTAAGCATGTAAAATCTTATGACAAAAAATCATAAAAAGTGTCAAAACTATCAACCAAAAATGCTGATTTGGCCGAGAGTATGTTATGCTTTTTAGCCTTCTTTAGCTAGCTTATTCATGCTGTATAAATACTGTATTATTATCTCAAGATATTATGGATGATGTGAAAATTACTTAAGAGTTGATTTCATAACCTAGAAAGCATGATTAAGGTTTTAAGAAGTTAAGCATGAGGAATAATTGAAAATCATGAATGTCTGTTATGAGATTCTTGGCCCTTGGGATATTTTGTTGTACTGATTTTTATTTTTTAGTATTATATTATGTTCATTAGGTATTTTACTTAAATTTTGATCTATAATATGTTAAGGTTTGATAGTATATATGATTTGTTACTATTAGTGCAAGTTTGAGTATGATCAAAAGCATTTCAGTCTTTTCACTTACTGAACAAAAAAAATAATTTCATCTCATGTATTTTTGTGTATATTGATGTGTTTTAATGTCTTATAAATTTTGATCCATGCTATAAATATCATGTTAAGCCTATGTGACTTTAATGCCTTAAGATAAATAATTGATGACCTAGGGGTATGATTAGTAATTTATGTACACAATTTTGGATTCTAATTCCATTTTTGTAATGGTTGTCCTTAATGTGGTATTTTTAAGTGTTGTGATAAGTTTTATGAGTTTTTGAGTATTATGGGTGAGTTTATAAGTAAATTTTTAATTAGTGTTCCTATAGGCATTTTGGTATTTTATGGCTAAAACATACCCAAGTATCGAATAATTGGACATAGGTTAGCCTTAGTTGAACTTTGTGTATATATTTGAACTCTCTCTTTATTTTTTTACTTTATGTTTAATTTTTTAATAATTGAATCTAAAGGATAGAATTTAATTGAATTGGTTAAATTTTTGGGTTCTAACTTAATGCATAACCCTGAACCTTCCATGGCATTGATTTGTTGTGACCTATGTTATCAAGTTGGATTGACTGGTATGTATTGATTTGATTTAACTATTGTGTGGACATTGTATTCTTAGTTGAATAATAATTTGATAAACACATTAATTACTTCAAGTGGAAGAGAACTTGAGTAGGACAAGAATCTCTTACCTTAGACATTGGCTCCCAAGTGCAATAGTGGGCCTTTGGGTTAAATGGTTCATTTTTACTCTAAAGGATTTATAAAAACCCTATAGACATTATAAATACTTAAGGAATTAGGTTTTGAGGATGTGTGGACATTGGTATGGTTTATGTCATGTGGATTCTTTGGCATTCATTTCCCTAGAAGGAGATACTGTCAATTATCCCTTCTAAATGTTTATTATTAATTGGAATAGGATGATTTAAAATAATTAATTGGATGAGTACCAAGCTGAATTTAATTTAATGGTTTAATCACTTTAATAAGACTTATTAAATGGGTTATGATGGATATTAAATTGTTTCGATTCATAGTTAATCTTGGTTTGATATATCACGTTAGTTGTTTAATAGGATTTCACGTTTAATTGTTTGATGTAAACAATAAATACCCATTTGAATTGAATGTAAATAATAAATACTTGTTTGAACTATTTAGTATAAATAATAAACACACATTGGAAGTTTTTGGTGTACATTCTAATACTCCATCATAAAATCTTTTAAAATATATTTGAAATCATGTTGATATAAAATAAAATGGTTTTGGTTTTAGGAAGTGCTTGAAAATGGGTAAATATGTGAGTTATAAATGTATCAATCAATTGGTCAGACCCAAAACTGGTATACTAGTTTTTCTAGAAATTTAGACATTAACTCGATAAAAAACCAATCAACTAGTGGGAGAAAATAAGACACTTAGTGTAATGAGTTGACTTGTATTTCACAACTATTCAACTAATTCTTTTGCAGCTTTCAAGGGTTGTCTATTTTTGGTTTGATTTCTATTATAATGGATTTATAAAATTTTAATTAGTGTATCCTTGAACTAATAAATATATTTTGATTTTTGGGAATATTTTCACAATTTTAAGATCATTCTATGATTTTTATTAGGTTAAAAATCCACTAAAAGCATTTTTTGATGTACTTTCTCACGTACCTCTCCCTCCCTTATTTTCCTATCTCCTTTGATCTTCTACCCTGAATGCAAGTCTTCTTTGCACCCCTGACATTCCTCACTGTAACCTTTAACCACACATTGGCTACAAATTGGTACCTAGAATGCTTTTGGGATTGAAAACTCACCTAACTGATCAATATAAGCCCTTTCTAGCGTGCTTTGATGCACTTTCTCACCTACCTCTTCCTCCCTCACTTTTCTCTCTCCTATGATCTTCTGAATTTCATTTAAACCTTCTCCATGCCCCGGATCTCCTTTATTATAATACCCTAACCCCACATTGTCTTTGATTTGTTATATGAAGCACTTTCTAGATTTATAACTAACCCAATAGTCTAATACAATCCCGTTTTAGCATGTTTTATCATCACTCATGTTCTTCATATGAAACATCTTAAGACGTCACCCATCCTTGGACTACGTCATATCAAGCACACTTAACTATGGATTCTTTAGTGACAGATTTCTAACATATAAGGTACACTTTATTGATATAGGTAGTTATATCAATCATTTTAAGCCTCTACCATCAATCACGAATTTGGAGTATAAAATGTACCCCCATCAAAATAATGCAAAATCCTCATTATTCCTTGACTACTGAATGTCTCATTGTATTTTATCCAAAGAATTATCTTGATAGGTAACTAACTGACTCATCTATCTTTAGCTCATTATCTTGGTTTTGCTTGGATACAATCTGTAACACCGTGACCCTAAATTGGTCATGAGTAGTTACTTAAGGAACTTTTAATATTGATAACCGGCCCTATATATTAACATATAGCATTGCTTTCTACTCACTCACACAATTTCTAGAAAAATTCCTAAGAGGTCACCCATTCTTGGACTACTCCAAATCAAACACGCTTAACTGCGGAGTTCTCTAGTGATAGATTCCCAAAAATGAAAGTGTACCTTATAGATATTGGTAGTCTTATCAATTATTTTAAGCCTCTATAATCAACCACAAATTTGGTATATTGCACTTATATATTCCTTGGATAGATTACAACCCTCATTCGCCATGCTTCATGATTTTATCATTTACATAAGCCTCCAACACTCTACCCAAAAGTCAACCATCATCTCTCATTTTCCCTTATGTTTTGATCAATGAGACCATCCTTTTGGGCCTCATTTTTTAACTCATCCATCTTTCAACAATTAATTTCTCTCTTTTTTCTCTTTGCTTATTTTTCTAAGTGTTTATAATTCATTATCCTTAATCTTCCTTCATTATGATAACCTATCACCTTAAGTCATGAGCTCCCCTATCTTGTTCAATGGTTCTTAATCCCTTATATCCTTTTAATTTTTTCTGTAAGTGTTCCTTGTTTTCCATTAAAAAAAGGGGGATTTAAGTTTAGAGAAAGGGTTAAAGATTGTAGAATTTCTCATCTTGGCAAGCCTAACCTTGGAAAGAGGTTAAGTTGTACTTCATTTCTTCTTCTCCTCTATGTTCGGTCTTAAGTGGATTTAAATGATTTTTTACTAATTTTGATTATTTATATTAGTAGGATAATCAAGATTCCTTCTGGAGCCACCAAGTTATAAATAATTAGTTTTACAAGAAGATATTTACTAGGAGATAAGACATTATAATCTTCAATATGTTTAAGTGTGTTTGTGGTAGATTATGGGTTTATAATTTAGGTGTGTTCCATGTTAATTATGTGTTATGTTGACTTCTGACCTTAAGAATGTTAGCATGATATTATATTTTTGGAAGTATAAGCATGTTTTAGCCATTTTGAACTTGTTATGATTTTGACAAATAAACATGAGAATATGATGTAATTCAAATTGATGAGTATGAATTCATGTTTTAAAATTGTGAACATGTTTTTATACATGTGTTAATAGTAAAGTACCATGCTAAGATTATTTGGCTAAGTTGGAAATTATTTTGACAAATTGCTTACTCTTATCTGATGTTTTTCCCAAGTATAACAATCAGCTAGTTTTTGTCTAAAATTTAATTGGTTAAGCTAATTTTTTTCTACTTCTCTATTTTATGTCATAGTCATTTGAGTTGTGGTTTTGCTAGCGACACAAGTTGACTAGTGCTAGTTAACATATTGATTGGTTTATTTGATTTATATTATTCCTCCTAATTTTTGAACACTCAACTAGTGCAATGGTGCATCAATAAATTGATCACCCTCATACTAGTTAATTGGTGTTTTTTATCTTTTAAATGTGTCTTTCTATTTTTAGTCCTAGGCTAATCAACTAGCTTTCAAAATCATGTAACTTATTTTTTGGGGCAATTTTGTGATATTTTAGGGTTTAACCTTAAAGTTTCTTGGAAATTAAATCATGATATTAACCTTCTGAAGAAAGATTTAAAATGGTTAAATATGTGGTTGTGGCTTGAAAAGCCTTATTTGGATGAGTTTGGCGCTATTATCTAAACACACCATAGCTTGGATGCCTTGGTTTATATTTGGTGTCAACACTCAAAACATCGAATTATATTTATATACAAAATTGAGTTGTAATTTGTGATATCACCCAACAAATATTATAACGGAATTAAAATTTTGTTAGAACCTTTTTTCTCCAACTCTCGTGATAACTGCATAAGAGTTAGTGAGCAATTCACACTTGTGTTATGTTTTCACTTAGTACCTATATCCTTCTCTATTTGGTTGTGGTCTATAGAGGTATGACACATTACACTATAAGAAATTAGTGCATTAGCAACCAAATTAATTTTTTTGTTTGTTTTTGATATACTATTAACGACCACCATCAAACGTCTTCATTATCAATAATCATTTAATTAATTTTTCACTAAATAATTTTATATAAATATTTATTTTATAATAAAAAAGAGGCCTTCTAAAAAAATTATCTGACCTCATATTTAAAAATTTTAAAATAAAAAAATAATCATAGAGGGCAATATGATAAAAATCATTTACCTATTCTATTTCTATATTGGAACCCTCGATATTGAGCAACTCATGAACTCCCTCCCGCCCCTAGGCTCTTTTGGAGGCTAAATTGAAGCTTCAATGGAGAGCAACCTCTAGCCACCAAATCTCTCTTCACGACATCAATCAAGTAAGATATTTCTTCATTATTTTTTTATATTTTTCTCTAGTTGGGGCATTAAGAAGGTTAGATGAGAAATACAATTTGATTTATAGTGGTAAGTGTCAATTTCAAGTGTCAAAGGTTGTGATGATGGCAGAGTTTGGGTGAGTATAGGTTTGCTTTGAAAGTGAGGGGAAGTAGGTAGGTAAAGAATTTTCCATGATGAAAGTCATGAATATGATGGTGGTTTGGAGTCGATTTTGGTTTGAGCTAAGCAATTCAATTTTTCTATAGCCTTTATTAGTCCTTCTAGTTAGTAAATGGTAGGGAGCCTTACTATAGTTTTTCTCCTATGTCTTGCCTCCTACTGATTTTTAAGTTTTGTTGTTTGGGCTTCTAGTTTCAAGTGATGGTAGTCTTTTTGTCCAATAGTTGACAAGGTAATGTTTTTTTTTGGGTTTGTCTTGCTGATTCCATCAACTAATTTGTTTGATTTAGAACATTTCTTGTTGATTGTTGCAACACATTTGTTTGTTGCCCATATAATTTGGAACCTTTAGTCACACTTGCCTATTTTCAAACCAATTTATCATAAGCCATGGAGGTCTATCTATGAATGGATGGAATACACTAAAATAAGGGATAAATGAAACATTGTAGCACACACCTACCTAGGATTGTAAACAAATAGTGCTGGCTTTCAAGCTTTCTAGATTTATCTCTTTCATTTAACTAAACAAACCACTTACAAACAATAATTTAGGATTATTTCATAAATGAATAAAGCCTCAACATCCTAGGCTCGAGATATTTTATAGTACAAATGTTTATGAGCTCCATTCGTTTACTTCAAAAGCTTGTGAGATGGGTTGACTCATATTGTTAAAAGCTAGGCTTGTTGTTAAACAAACTGAACCTAAGCCACCCTAAATCATCTAATCTCAATTTCTTTATAGCCCTAGACTAACCACATAATAAGAACTAAAGGTAATCTATCATCAACAAACATCATATCCTTTAAATATACAACAACAACAACAACAACAAAAGTTAAAATCTATGATAAAGCTGAGAAAATATTATTACAGGAAAGAATCCTATGATGACTAAACTTATAAATTCCAAATCCTTAATAACCTATCAATATGTATGACTCTAAAAATCATGGAATTACCTTTTATTTCTTCTTAATGTATATTAGGGGGTAAATTTGTGTGGTATGGGTATGTTTTATATATTTAGGTTATCGTTTTAGCTAGCTTTAGCCTTTATAGTTGCAACTTGAGGGTGAGTTTTTGTCCTTTTTTTTCACATGCTATTATAAAAGGTTTGCTTGCTAAGTTGTAAGGCTTTTTCTATGTATAAGTTATCTAAAAATAACTTAGGATGTGGGTTATATAATGAATGATTTAAGTAATTTTGTTTTTAACTTTTGAATTTTTGTTTGGTGAGATATGAAACTGATGGATTAAATATTGTTTAGAATTTTAGATTTTAGTGATTTATACTTAAATTTTTCTTGGTTGGATATGTTTGTCATGTTACTTTATTGATATTGTCAATGTTTGAATTTATTTTCACATTTTTATTTAGGGAATAATATTTTTTATAAAACTCTTAAACTTATTATTACTACATGCAACACACATTTTCCATGCAGCCAATCAACACTTTCATCTTCTAATAACATTGGTACGTCTCTTCATATTTTTTTTTTCTTAAATGATACACATACTTATTTTGAGAAAAAACTTAGTAGTGAGGACAAGATATTGTATGCTCAATTCTCCATTGATGAAGGTCTCAAACATAATTTTTTTTCTTTTATTCTTTTCATTTTTCTCCTTTACTTTCAATCAAGCTTTATTTTTTTAGATTAGATTCTCGTTTTGATGTACATATAATTTAAATATTACTAAATCTGGTCATTTAGATTTCAAAATTTATTCGGTTTATAATATTCTTTTGAAAACAAATGCACCAATGTTATGTAATCCACTTATATTTTCAGATATTGTTGTTTACTAGGATATATTTTTGGATCTCGTTATGTCTTCTCACATGAAAATATGATCGACACTCACTTTCTAATTTGCAATGGTTGATGAACAAAAAGGTTCATTTTATATGCCTTTCATTTCATTAGACTTCTATCTCTGTGGGGTAGTATTTGGACAAATAAAGTGTTGATAAGCAAGGAACTAGAAATTAATTATAAGGATTTGTATCTAGAGGTGGTTTCTAGTCTTTTTTAATTAGTTGCTAGTTTTAATGGCTTGGTGAGTTTGAACTTGATCAAATTAGTTTGATGAAAGCTTATATTTAGGCCTCACAAAACCTTCTTTGTTGATTTAGTTGTTCCCTTTTTTCATCAATGATCCATAGGCCTTGCAACCCTCGAAAGTTACATATTTCATTTATTAGAACTTATATCCATGACCTTATTTAGATTAGTATCTAAAATTTCATCGAGTGAGGTTTTAATATTCTAAATATAGTCTCTCTATCTATCTTTGTCTTAGTATATCTCAAAAATTTATTTATAGGAATAGTGTTTATGCATTTCATTTATTATGTCCTCAATTTTGGTGAGCAATTCACTCATTTTGTTTTTAGCTTTTCGTTGTTGATTCCTAAGCATTTTTATAATCTATGTTCACAATTGTTAATGGCTCTCATATTGATTATTAAATTTTTTATTGATCCACCATCATTTATGCAATGGGTTCTTCTATAATTGCATTTCCATTGAAACCAGGTAAGGCAACTTACTTTTGAATGGTAAGTTTATATTTTAGAGTTTAATTGGCACTATACATGAAATTATATTCATTGTTATCTTTATCTTATGAAATATTATAAATCCACATTGTATTTATATCAATAAGCATAAATAATGATATTTGTAGCTAATGTTTTTGCTCAAAAATTAGAGAGAGAGTCGTTTATATGACAATCCAATAACTAGTGATGGGTAAAATATATGTTTGTTTACTAGTGTAGACCACATATGGCTTCAAGCTATAGTATTCAATAAGAGAGTGAACAAAATGTGGTCAAATCAATATCCTATAAACTCCCTAAGGTGATATGACCACGTGGAGGTTACCTTGGAGTACTTTCATATTGATTGGTTGGCCACAAAGATCAACACGAGTCATTTCAGTATACTTTGTCTTCACTCAAGCACTTCTCAACAATATTTCAAAAAATTTGTGAAACTTCCGAGAAGGGTTTTCTTGTACTAATTATTTGTACTAATTTTATCATCTCTATCCAGTAGAAGTTTTCTTGTAGTATTTCCATAGTCTTATGTACTCCAAAATGACCAAAAAAACCTCCCTCATGTACTTCTTTAACTCACGTACACTTGAATTTGGTATACATAACTTATTAAGTTTAAAGAGATAGTCATCTCGTAGTAAATAATTACCAAAACTACCACTCTTTTTGCACATATTATATATGTCAACAAAATATTCTTCCTTGTCATACAACTCCTTCAATATCTCAAATCTCAATAGCTTAACATCTAACATTACTAATATCATGAATCTACTAGACAAAGCATCTGCTTTAGGAAAAAAGTAATGTAAGTACACAACATGTACTCATAGTTTCACTCACATACCATTTTAGTACGAGCTCTCATATTTGTTTTTCAAACTCCTTAGCATCCTTTATATTACACCTATATGTGGGCTTATTAGGTAAGGACACACTAGGAAGTAAATCTATGGTATATTCTATCCCTCTCTGAGGTGGCAATCCAAGTGGCAAGTCATTAGAAAAAAAAATTGTGATACTCTTCAAGGAGTTTATCTAATTGAGAATTGTCATTATCTCTCTATCCTAGTAGATATTCTTTTATGATTGAAGCATAATTACTCCCTTCTTCGTGAATACATTTGACCATATCCTTTTCATGTAAGAAAAAACTCTTGTTACTCTTAACTATAATCTCCTTATCATTCTTAGAATGTTTCATCTTATACTTCTTTTTATCCTTCTCAACTAGATACTCATTAGTTATACCATTATAAATAGAATTTATGTCATATTGCCATGGTCTACCTAATAATATTCCACACAGATCTATAGGTAAAACATCGCATAGCACATCATCATGGTAATTACTAATTTTAAATGATACTAGGGTTTTTTTTTATCACCATGAATCCTTTATATTTATTCAACCATCAAAGAGAATAAGGTTTTGGATGTGGTGTTTTTTCAACCCCAAATCTTTAACCATATTTTCATTGGCTATGTTTATACAAGAGCCACTATCAATGATAATATAACAAACCATATCTCCTACTCTCCCTATCTTCTCCCTCTGAGTAGGTTGTTCAATAGCTTGTGCTTGAAGTACTCTCTCTAATGCATAATAAGCACTTTCTTGTTCTTCGGATTCACTAGAAGCTTCCTCAAAAGCTCAATTTTAGAATTATCATCACATATCTCCATGTCTTTAATCTCTTGGATTTATAAAACCCTTTGATTAGGACATTTGCGAGCGAAGTGTCCAAACCCTTGGCATTGGAAACATTGCCTAGTAAAGAATTCATTAATTTTATTTTTGTCTTTCTCCTCTCTAGTAATTCTTGGTTTCTTTTCAAGATTAGTAGAAGTTGAAGTACTCACTCAAAGTTTAGTTGTTTGGTTACTTGAGTAGTACTTAGTGGATAGATTATTTTGTTTTGTGTGGCGCTTAGTGGACTTAGTTTGTTTTTCAAATCTTAGGGAAAGTTTAATCATGTCATCTAAAGAATCAAAAACACAAGTTTCTACCTTTTATTGAATCATCATGTTAAGACCTCCCAACAATCTAGCAAAAGTTTGTTCCTTCCTTTTATGGATATCCCAAGCTAGTGGCAACCTCTCAAATTCCCTAACATACTCCTCAACACTTAGTATTCCTTACCTAAGAGTAATTAATTTGATGTAATTATCTTGTTCATACTCTTTTGGAATGAATTTTCTTCTTATATGTTTCTTAAGTTTTTCCCAATATTTAATTTTGGATTTACCTTCTCCTTCCCTATTCCTCTTTAGATTATCGTACCAAATTCTAGCAAACTTCTTAAATTTAAGAGTTGCCAATTTGAAATTTTATTCATCTTGATTATCCTTAAATTTAAAAGTATCTTCCACCTCAAGCAACCATTTAAGAAATGAATCTACATCAAGATTACTATCAAAGTCAAGGAGATAAAGCTCAATGCCCTTATCCTCCTTTTGATGATACTTAAGTTGATCGTCATGGAGCTTCCTATTACTTCCACTCCCTATAAACTCTACTGCATGGTATATTCTTGAATTCCAATTCCTCCCTTTAATTGGATTTTTGACCTCATAGCACTTTCAAACCTATCCCCATATAATTCTCTATGCTCTTGAACATTTTAAACTGAATCTTGTTTGGCTAACCTAGACTCTAACCTTTAGATTTACATTTTTATAATAGGTAATTGTATAAGTTGTGCATTATTGGCATCTAAATTATTAGAATGTTTTTCAATGGCTTCAAACATGGCTTGGAAATTTTGTTTTCCCTCCATGATTGATTATTTCTATGACAATCACTCAAATTTCATTTGGTTTTAATAGGTTAAAACCAAATTCCTCACCTTTACTTTATGTTTTCTTAGTCGATTCTAGAGTACCAATTTAGAGTTCAATGATTTACAAAACACAATCATCAATCGACTACAAATCATTACACGTGAAATCACACTTGTAAAACTCGTATCACAAAACTATGTAAACTTTGATCGGAAACCCTACTCAAGCATTCAAAACATCATCATGTGTATTTGAACAATTCAAATTACATTACATGAAGAAACAAACAATGATCTGATATAAATTAATATAATATGATAATATCACCTTATGCTAGATTATTCTTACACAAATATACACAATTCACTTTCAAACATACACACGCAACAATAGTTTTCATTCAACACCAAAACATCAATGCTTTCTATCGTCCATGCATAGTAAAATTTACACCATAACAAAGGACTATATATTATGTCCTATCAATAGAAAACATCACCTAACATTCATGATTCTAGATTAAAAAATCCAAAAACACACATGAAAATCAAGCACCTTACACATTAGAATTAATATTGCACATAAATTCAAACAAAGGTTACTACCTAATGTCAAATCTAACATGCAATAACATCCAAGAATCATGCAAGAACCATGAAAGATTATTCAAGATTCACATGCAACATTCATATTTTTACAAGAAACAACAATAACTCATCAGAATTCACAAGACTCTACTAAGATTATTCAAGAAACTTACTTGAACTCCAAGTATGGTGATGAAGATGGTTGATCCTTGGTTGCATTTTTGCACCTCTTGTAGATTCCATTTCATGATGGATTTGATAAAACTTTTTATGTGAAATATTATCCCCAAATATTCTACAAAACTTTAGGGCCTTATTTAAAGGATTACAAAAATGCAAACAGAAACCAAACCCTCAACTTCAAGTGTTTAGATTTTGGTTGTTTTGAAATGCTGATAGACCTTGAGTATATCTAATCTAAGATCTAACTCTTCTAATGAGAACCTTATATTTATCACTATATCACCCTTGATACTTATTAATACACACTTGAGAAATTAGAAGAGAAGAAGAAGAAGAAGAAGAAGAAGAAGAAGAAGAAGAAGAAGAAACATAGGCTCGTGCAATTCTCTCCTAAGTTTTGAATGAACTTTTCATTACATGATACAATGTTCTAATATGTCAACACCCTTGAGTATAGGTATTTATAGGAATGGAACCTTGTAGGATTTTTTATTAAGAAGCCCATTATTAGCCTCAATAATGATTTAATCTTACTAGTGCATGTTCCATGACTTACAAATGAAGTTACAATAACAAATTTACAAGAATTACAAAGTAGACAACAAAAATAACAAAGATACACCCCTCAATAATGTTATACATTAATGTAATCATATGTGATAAAAATTTATAGTCTTGTAGCCTTTTTCTTCCTTGTACTTTGTAATCATGTAATCCCTTGCCATTCCCTTGTACCTCAAATATCTTCATCCATCATTAACTTCATAAACTTCTTGCAAACATACATTATGCCTGTAAGAAGAATGATTTTATAAAACATTAGAAGTATATGAGTTTATAAGAATAATTAGTTATATCTCCATGTATACTAATTACTATTGATCTCCATCATTATAAGAAGAAGATTAAGAGTTTTCAAGAGATGCTCCTACATCACAAACACTTGTGTCAAGTCAAATATCAAATACCAAATCACCATTTCAACATCACTTCTTATTTGTTTGACTAGTTACCAAATTACCAAAGTATCATTGAGGTCCAAGCTATTGAAACCACCTTTATTCTTGTTGAGGTGGCTAAATGGGTTCATGGGGAGAATTGGAAAAAAGGAGTTATGTTCCTGGATGTGGTGGTGGAGTAAAGCCTAAAGATATTATAGACCCTTACAAAGGTAAGAACAAACTTTAAGAAGATCTCAAGGTAAATAATGATACTCTTAAAAGAAATGATGAAGAGCTTGATATAAAAAATAAATAAAATCAAGTATTAAAAGAAAGAATGGAAAAATGGGAGAATATTTTGAAAAGCACACAATTTTAATGCCTCATGTAAAATAAAGAGAGTGTGATTGATGATGTAGATGACATACTTACTTCTCTATCTACATCAGAAGATGTTAGGTGTCCTTGACCATGAGATCAATTAAAATTGTTTAGCGCTTTAATCATTATGAGTATTATAACATTGTGTAATATAGATGCAGAGTAGCAATGTAGAACTCAAACTAGTCTGACCCTCATTTAATTTTACTTTCACTTTGAATGTAATATATTAAAACATTTGAGATCAAATCAAATGTTATAACCAATCCTAACTACAAATAGTAGTTCATAAACCAAACCTCATAACATATTCATGTTGTAGTTTCACACAATCCCTTATTATATATCACCAAAAGCAGTAAAAAAAAGAAAAAAAAGTTAGTAAAGCAAATTACATTAAGGCTACACTTGTCCTATATTTCACAAAAAGCATTAATAAAAAGAATAAAAAAGTTAGTAAAGCTAATTACATTAAGGCCACACTTGTCCTAGAATATCCATTGTTATCACCATTAGAATCAAATACCTAGATTCCATCTCTCTCTCTCTCTCTCTCTCTCTCTCTCTCTAAATTATAAACTACTTGTAATATCCACATGCATGTAGTATTACTTCTTTAAATGAAATTGATCGCATATGTCCTTTTCTTACACATTTACAAAATGGCTTTATTACCCACAATCGCCTAAGTATATTCTTCTTATGCTACTACAAGTAAAAGTTTTGGATGCAAATTTAGAATATGGTCATCAATTTTAAATTACATTATAAAGTAGTAGTAAACACTAACTAAAAACAAATAGGAAGGAAATGTAATTAAGAAATTTATTACTATGTAAGAGTAAGATTGCCTCCTTAACTCCATCTTTGGATATCACTTTTGATACATAATAGAATATAATTATGATGGATAGAAAGGAAAAAATGTATTCGGATAAAAAGAAATTATAACCATCCATACAAGCAACCAAAAGGGCAATCAACCGCAGTATAGTTTCAAATTCCACCATTCACAACATTTCGGTAGTAGTAAAACATTACTACTGCCACTTTAAACAAACCTAATACACTAATACTAGTTGAAAAGTCTATTATTCCAAAAGATGAAAATAAATGTTTTAGAAATAGTAGGGCAGAGTATTACGAATAGTAATAATTCTATCTAATCACTTTTACTTGTCTTGTTAAGCTACTTTCCAATCGTAGGCATATCACAACAATCGACCTTTTTCTCTCTACTCATTTCCTCCCAATATTCAACTTTCATAGTATCAAAAACACAAATTGTCTAAAGATATAAGGTTAGAAAAGATTTAAATGTCGAATATATTTATGAATATATAATTATGATATTTGCAACCAATAAATTTCATCGTTAATAATGGATGAATTGTAACAACGATGGAAAAGTTAGTCATTATAGGTGTGCGGTATTATTTATTTATTTATTTACTATAGGAAAAATTGGTTGTTAATATTATTTATGATGATGTATTTTGGTCATTGCTATTCTTTTTAGTGACAAACATTATACAATATTGCTATTACTTTAGTGACCAACATAATATGTTATCATTATTTTAGTAATGACCAACACAATATGTTGTTGATATTGCATTAATGATTAACTCTATACATCACCTCTATTAATTTGACTACCAACATTAAAACTCATTACTATTGCTTTAACGACCAATATTATATCTCATCACTATAAGTTTGTATAGTTGAGATATAAGGTAATCGGATAGCTAGTTTATTTTACCCACTTTGTTAGGTCATTTTATTTAGCTTCAATTATTTATACTCTTGGGCTTAATCCTTGTATTTTTGATTTTGAGGTAGTACTCAAGGTATCGTCCCAATAATACTGGAGAGTCGGTAGTAGAATGGTGATCAAACTTCTCTATGTTTAGACTATTGAATAGATGATAAGTGGAATTATTCTAAAAGATTAAAAAAATTAATACAAAAGGAAACACTCAAGAACACAGAAATTTAGAAGGTTGGAATTAAAATGTAAAAGGTAATGGCTAATGTTATGGTAAATTCTTTGATATATGACATGCTAAATAATCTTACAAATCCTAACCCAAAATTTGAGTTCACTATGTCAACACAAATCATTATCATTGGGATTTTTCAAGCAGCACTGAAAATTTTCCAATTACAATTCCAATGATCTCTATCTTAGATTGAATTTATATAAATGTAAAATGAGTAAATTTTATTATCCCCCTTAATGTTGTAGAAATTTGATTAAGATATCTCAACCTATTAATCACTAATCTCTAATTGTGTTATGTAGATCTACTTACTATTTCATCTCTTGATATCATGGGAAGTTCCCACTATAAAAAATTGATCAAAGTTTTAATTAAGACATTCAAATAAAACACAATTCACATGATTGCAAGCTCATATCAGAACATATGCAGCGGATTTAACACATTTGGATCATTTTTTCCCCTTCAATTAGCTTAGCATGAGAAAATTAGGAACACATAATTGAAATAAAAGATATTGATATTTATCTATATATCCATAAAAATAAATGTATGAATTTATAAATAAACCTTGAAATCTCCAAATTTGAACAATAATCTCCAATTTAGGAATTATAAAGATAGAAAACCTCTGTATTGATTTTCTTCTTCTCCGTTATTAGATAAATCAAGAGGTTATAAAATTAGTCTCCAAAAGTTTCTAATAAAGTCTTAAAATATTCCCTTTTATACCCTAAAAATCTCAAACATCCAAGTCCTTCAATTACATAAAAGAAACGGATTAAACCATGAACTAATTAAGCATGACACGGTTGCATTAGATGACATAGACACCTTGTGTTGTGATCTTCTTCACCATTTTTCTCTTGTGGCTTATAAAACCATGGTGGAAATCATGGGTCGATCATGTCAACTCTCGACTTGTGAGATAACTATGATAATGCAACATATTCTACTCATAACTTCTTTGTTTGACTTCCACTTGAGCCTATTTTTTATGTGTTACAAAGCTAACAAGAATATATGTAAATTTTATGTTTAGTAATTTTTCAAATTCAAATTTCATCATGGATGAGTTGTATATTTTTCCACCAATGCATACTTTGAGTACTCATTCTTGCTTTTCATTCATTCCAAATGTTGTGTTTTAGCTCTTTTTTATCACATTTTCTTCAAATATCTATAAAATATGATCAGGACAATTAGACAAGGACAATTGGACTAAAGTATAAAAAAATTCATTATATAATCACATTAAATATTTTTATTAAAGCTCTAATTAACCAATCTAAATCATACCTATAAATTATTATTGTTATTGGTAGGTTGTTGGGGG
Organism: Tamarix chinensis; assembly: GCA_030549775.1. Lineage (NCBI taxonomy): Eukaryota > Viridiplantae > Streptophyta > Magnoliopsida > Caryophyllales > Tamaricaceae > Tamarix > Tamarix chinensis. Next base: position 6,500,528 of record CM060174.1, read on the forward strand.
CATTTGCTTGCTTGTCTCATTTCATTTTACCTTGCACCAAGCATTTGTTAGGTGATTGTCATTCATTTCCCATGTTTGATGTGGTGATGGCATCCCCTAATTTAGTTTTCGAAATGCTTCTACATTATCTTCAAAACAAAAACAATTATTCCTAAAATTTGGGGTGTTACTTACACAACAAACACCCATTTGAATTGTGGAATTTATATGGCTAAGGATTTTTATTTTATGGTTGAATGTATTATCATGTTCTTTTTTTATTATATGTGACTTGTTGATATGTAATCATGTTGATTTATGCCCACATTCTTATATTTTTCACGCGAACTTATTCTACTTAGAGTAGAATTGGTGTACTTAATACTATTGTGCAAATATGTTATATTCCATGGTTACCTACTTACTTAGTGGGCATTGAAGACCTTGCATGTTGGTTGCTAGTGGTGGAAGCTTTTGAGTCCAGGTCTAAGAGTGTAGAGTTGCCCAGTATAACATGGTGATATTGATTCATGATTGTGTTTTATTCTTTTTCTTGTCATTACCTTTTGTGATAACATGTACTTTGTCAACTCATTCCTTGTTATTTCTTAATCCCTCTATCTTCCAATCTTGTTGGTTTTGTCTCAACGTTGGATAAGGTGGTGACTACATTTAATTTTTTGAGTTTAAGTTGTTTTTACTTTACATCAAACATAGGTTAGGTATGGGTTATATCGTTCATCATGTTAGATGTGGTGGTGACATCTATTATTTTATGTAATTGTGTCCACTAAAATGAAATTTTTTAGTAGTAAATTTGGAAGTTTTACAAATATTATGTACTATACATTGTTTGTTGAAGGTATGGCATCGTAAAATCGTTATACACTATACTACATGGTCTTTAAAGACACTCTATATTATAGGCTAGTAAAAATATTGTGTACTATCTATAACAAATTTATCAAAGATAATATATATATTTTTTAAGATACTATATATTGCACATTTGGTAAAGATATAATATAATATATACTATAAGTTGGCCAAAGATTCTATACACCTTTCTCAAAAATATTATATACTACATATTTGCCAAAAAATACTATATACTATCTACTACAAATTCATCTAAGATAATATACATGACCCTTTAACATATTATATATATTATCTAATACACATGGCTTGTTGAGTTTGCTAGATTTTAGTTTGGGGATTTTTTTTATCATAATCTTATTTAAAATAATGGTACATGTTTTGATAATATTATGTAATGTTAATAGTAATATAGAGAGTGGAATCTTTGTAAATGATAACGGAATGTGAATGTGAAATAGAATATATTATAGTAGAAAGGGAATAGGAAGAAAGTTAAATTTGAAAATGCCCTAATTTATACCAAAATGGAAAATTACCTAACTTAAATGGAAAAAGATTTGTCAAAAAAACCCTAAATTGTAATGTATTATTTTTCAAATTCCATCTAACAGGGAAATTTGTTAATTTATAAGGTTCTCCAAATATTATAATTTCATTTTTAAAAATTCAAGCAAGGGACTTATAATATATAATTTCACAATTTAGAAAATATCACATATTTGTTCTTTTTTCCTCCATTCTTCATTTCCTTAGCACATCGAAGAACAAGAAAAGGACAAATAACCTCAGTCCATTGAGAAAGAGAACAACATAAGATCATTCAATTGCATTCTACTTAGGGATGGCAATGGGTCTCGGACCCGATCCAGACCCGCTAGACCTGCCATATTTTTAGTGGGTTTGGATCCATGATTTTTGGATCCAACGGGTCTGGGTCCATATATACCTTAATGGGTTTGGGTCTGGATCCAGTAACTCTAGACTCAGATCCAACCCAAACCCTACCTGGTAGACTCGTTTAGTATATATATGTATGTGTGTTTATATATATACATATATAAATACATATAAATATTATGTTTGTCATTATTCTCATAATCTTATTTGAGCTCCTTATTCAATTTTTAAAATTTTATTTTTATATATTTACTTTATAAGCAATATGTATAATATTATATTCTAAAAGCATTAAGACACTATTTAAAAATTTAACGTAACTATTTTAATATATTTATTTTTTTACATAGAAGATTTTTTAAACAAAAAATACATATTAAGTTATATAAAACATAAATGTATTTGTATTTACATAGGTTATTAATTATTATTAATTTTTTAAATAGTTGGATCCATTTAAGACCCGTTTACCCACTAGACCTGGTGGATCGGGATCTAGGTTTGAACTTTTGAGACTTAATAGGTCTGGGTCAGATCTACGTTTAGGTAATATAAAAGGGTCCGGGTCTGGGTATGGCTGGACCCAGCACAGACCTGACCAACTGCCATCCCTAATTTTTCTGGTCCTTTTGGCATTCACCTTAAAAATATTCACCTGAGTCATTTCAAGGCATGATGCAATATGATGTGATGTCCACACCTCCCACAATTGTGTGCTTAAACTTTCAAGGGATAGAATTCCTGTAATGCCGATCTGAATGATGTAATTTTCTACAATTGTGATTTTTTTTTTACCATTTTACTCGTTGTCTATACAACTACCTCGTCTAAACTCATCCTAAAATAGTATAAAAATTCGTACTCCATATATGAAATATCATTTTTTTAAAACTTGCTACAGCTTTTAAGGAGAGCATTAAATAAAATATAGTATCTTTTTTAGTTTGATCCTTTATCTTTTCATTTTCCCAAGTAAAGAGAGATAAAGTAAAAGTTATTTTGTCTTGGACAAATGAAAGATACAATGGTAAAAATAAAAATTCATTTTTGACTTCTAAAATGGGTCTCGTTAAATGAAACAAAATAATTTATGAATGAAACAAATGTGTGTGGCGTATCCCAAAAATACCCCTTTGATATCTCACAACCTCTCCAACCTTATATTTCTTTTTCTCTCACCCTCCTCCCTTCTAGCTATGACTTTACTTATTTTATTCTTTGTTTGATAGCAAAAACTACTAGACAAATCTAATGAATTCCAATAATACTAAAATATATAGCAATAATAATGAAGATAATCATACCAGAGTAACATATACATTTTATTCTTATTTAGAATATACAATAATAATGGATGATTGGGTAAATTTTCACTAATTTTAAAGGCATACGCACAATAAGTGCGCAGATAAAATTATGAGTTGTACACAGCGGTTGCATAATAAATTAATTGTAGTGAGACTTGCGCACATGAATAACAGTGTAATATCTCAAATTTTTATACTTCTAATTCTTAGGTGATTAGTCACCTAATCACTTCTTTAAAACTTAAATCTTATTTGGACACCTTACATTACCTCTTCCTACCATTCATAAATTCGTTTCTTTTCTTTTCTTCTTTCGTTTCTTAACCCCAACTCTCTTGGGTATCTAATCTTCCATGATATCTCAAACTATTTCTTTCCCTTTCAACGAAGCATCCTTTCGATGGCGATTGTGCAAAGTGCAAACTGAAACATCTGGGATTCTTTGAGATACATGAGGTTGTGTACGATTGAGTTCAAATAAAAATCCAAACTAGTGAGAATCGCTTAGCTCTGGTCAACTAAAATGGATGTGGGTCGACCATCTAATGCTTTAGATGATAGGGTTTGGGATGTTAATTGCCGGTCGACTACCGGTTGGCTAAAATCAAAACTAGGGGTTCGAATGGTAGGAAGAGGTAATGTAAGAGCCACAAACTAAATACTCTCGACCTAGTTTTTATTTATGGTTTCTACCCATTGTTGTTATCTAAGTCCTTCATCCTAGCACTCACTCAAATTTTCACACTTCTAACGTTGGTTTTTGACATTCGTTATTTATTAAGTGTTATTAAATCAATGTTTTATAGTAGTATTGTAAGGCCTTGCGTACCACAAGGCATGCACAAATTTGCGCATTGTGCATGGACCTTGTGCACAAACCATGGATCTTAAGACCAAAACAAACAAAAATATAAGGCTTGCGCACAAGACCAAGGCCAACTAATGGCTTACACACAACAAATCCATGCCAACTCCATACACAACATACAATATATAAGTAATTCTATATTTCTAAGTGAAACTTTTTCTATGATTTTTTCCAAAAGGAACATTGGGTTGTAGATAGATGAGATAAATATGCGCGGAGGTTGTTGCCGAAAAGATCGGGAATCTTGAGACAGTTATTGTGGAGTGGAGATATTATGCGTAGAAGGAAGTTGCCCCTAATTGATTGGGAAACAAATGAGATGCCTAAAAGCATGGGGGTTTTGGGCATAGGAAATATCCAACATGTGGGTGTGGCAGTATTTGAGCGGTAATGAAAGCTTATGGAAGCATCTAATAAAGGAAAGTATAATATTCCCCTTAACCCATGCCACAAATGTGGGTTATTCTTAAAAGTGGGGGATACTGAAGAAACATATGTGGCGTATTCTGAGGCAACAACGAAAGAAGTTGATGGGAAAAAAAAGGGATTCCCAATATTAACAATCATCCAACACTAAGTAGATGGTTTCAACCACAGCAAGATAACAATCCACAATGATATCAAATCAGCAAGTAAACAAGTGCAAATGCTCAAGCAAACAAATAAAAGAGGCACAAGAATTTTTACGTGGGAAACCCTCAAAGTGAAAGAGGTAAAACCCACGGGACCTAGTCCAGAAAATTGCTCCACTATAATCAAAGATGATTATAACAATCTCCTTACAATGAGAACCTAAAGGGTACACAACCCACCAAATTCTTATCAACCAACAAACAACCAAACCAATAAAAATGATGAGGTTTCATCACCAGAAAATAGGGGCTCGGTACAGTGGCAATATCTCACAAACTAGAGCATTAATAGACAAACCAACCGTTGGATTTGAAGAACCATATGTCCTGAAGATTCTGTCCAAATTTCAGCTAAATCGGAGCTTGTTTGACCTTCAATCAAAGCACTTGATGAAAACTGCGCAGGAGAAAAACGCCCAGAACTGCACTTCGTAAAACCTTTGCCCTTCTAGTTTCGGTGTTTGATGGCCATCCGAATTCTCTCAATACAACTTAATAAAGCTGAGAGTAAAAGATATATTAAGGAATCCACCCAATGAATGATCCAAAGACCCTTTGAGCTACCCCCATAAATAAAATAAATAAAATATGAGTTTTTCCACATAGGAAGGGACTCATAACCCAACAGTTGTAGCCGAAAAGATCAGGAATCTTGAGACAGTTATTGTGGAGTGGAGATAATATGCGTAGAAGGAAGTTGCCCCTAATTGATTGGGAAGTGAATGAGATGCCTAAAAGCATGGGGGTTTTGGGCATAGGAAATATCCAACATGTGGGTGTGGCAGTATTTGAGTGGTATTTGAGTGGTAATGAAAGCTTATGGAAGCATCTAATAAAGGAAAGTATAATATTCCCCTTAACCCATGCCACAAATGTGGGTTATTCTTAAAAGTGGGGGATACTGACGAAACATATGTGGCATCTTCTAGGGCAACAACAAAAGAAGTTGTCGGCTTGTTATGGGTTTAAGGAGAGGGTGGGTAATGGTGAGGATACTCTATTCTGGAAGCATGTTTGTGTCAGTACCCGACATCAGAAGCTTGCCTTCCCTCGAATATTCTCCCTCGCCGTCAATAAATTGAGCAAGATTAGTGAGATACGTTCATGGGTCGATGGTGTTTGGACATGGGGATTTAAGTGGAGGTGGTTGTTGTTTGCATGGGAATCGGAGCTATAGCAGGATTTGTTTGGTAGATTAGAACATGTCTGGATAAACCCAAGCTTAGAAGATTTTTGGTGCTGGTGTTTCTCTAAAAAAGGATTGTACATTATGATAGTGGCTACTAGGACCATTGCTAATAGGGTGTACCCGATTGTGCCTAGAATTTTATTGAGTCTTTGATTGAATGTCACTCCCCTAATGGTCAAAACTTTTGTATGGTGGGCAATGCATGAGAATATCTCTTCAAGGATGATATTAAAGGACAACGGTAGTCTATCAAGTAGTGAGCTTTCTTGCAATTTTTTGTGGTATAGGTGCTGAAAGTGCATGCCACCTCTTTCTTACGTGCAAGGTGGCTAGATATATATGGAATTGGTGGGTGCAACTTTCAGGAATACGATGGTGTTTTATGGAATCTCTAATGCAATGCTATGATAAATGGGTAGCACCAAAAAGAGAGGAATTTATTGACAAAGTGTGGAAGTTCGCTTTTCACAGCATCATATGGACCATTTGGAAGGAACAAAACTGTATTATTTTTGAAAAAAAGAAACGCCAGATTCGATCACTCCAAGATATTATCTTGTTGAAGATGGGTTAGTGGATAAAAGCATAGATGTCGTCTCTCCCTTACGTGACTGATTAAGCAGTCCGTACTCCTATGTGTCTGCAGGATCACCGCCTCTGTCATGCGCAAACAAGGAAGATTCATACTGATAAAGTGTGGCTTGCTGCTCCGAGTCGTGGTTACCTAAAATGGAGCATGAATGCCTCTATCAACAATAAAAGTAGAAAGAATACTATTGGTGGGGTCCTTAGAGATTGGCACGGAAGATGCTTATGCATATTTTCCATATCGATTAACCATATGAAAATTAATAGTGCATAAGTTTTAGCGATTCATATAGCTTGCCCCCTATCATTGCAAGAGAGATGGATGAGATACGTTGAGATTTTGGTTGAGTTAAATATCTGCAACACATTTCAGTGGTTTAATGCTATACAATAAGGTTCATGGGAAGTTTTCTTTAAACTTAACTTCATTAGTAATATGAGGAATATATGGTCTTAATTTTGTATAATTAAGGAATGTTGAGATGTGAATGTGTTAGCTAATGGTAGAGTAAAATTGTGAATATGGAGGGATAACGCCTTTGTTGCATGGTTGTAGTACGTGAAGAAGGGATTTTGAGCTTGATATGAAAATGGTCAGCCTACCATTTTAGGGCTAAAGGTTGAGCTTGGAGACAGGAAAAGGGTCAAATTCTGGTGCAATGACTGGATAGGGCATGTAGTATTGAGATATCGGTTCCCTAGACTCTTTTCGGTGTCTGATAAAAAAGATGATAAAGTAGCGGACATGGGCAGATGGGAAGGTGCACGATGGACTTGGAAAGCTTCATCCAACAGTTTTATCTAAGCAAGAGTAGGAAGGACACGATCAGATGGGAAGGTGCACGATGGACTTGGAACCTCAAGTGGAGAAGAATCCTTTTTGTAGGGGAAGAGGAACAAGTAGAGCAATTGAGAAGCTTCATCCAACGGTTTTATCTGAGCAAGAGTAGGAAGGACATGATCAGATGGGGGGTGATGCTACCAGAATATTTTTTGTGAGTTTGTTCTGTCAGGTTGGTTATTAGAGGACAACTGAGGAGGGCTAGAATCCAAGTATTTCAAGCTTAATGTGGTGTAGTGTAGGTTGTGTATCTTTGCCAAGGATGGCACTTGTGTCTTGGTTCGCGATTCAATACAGACTTAACACCAGATACAGATTGGTTAGGTTGCGAATTATTGAAGAAATAGAAGCAAGGTGTTCGTTCTATCAAATAGAGAAGGAGACGATCAATCATATTTTTCTGTATTGTAAAGTAACTAGGAGACTATGATATGACCTTTGCGAATGGATCAGGTGTGATTGGATGATGCTAGAAACAATGGATAAGAATGCTCTGGCCTGGTTAGGTGTCCGTAGTAGAGGATGGAGGAAAGATATTTGGCAAACAGTCTTTTTTGCAATCACAAACACTATTTGGGAGTCCAGGAATAAGGTGGTCTTTGACAATCATAAGTTTTGCGTCGAGTGGATGCTAATGACAATCAAAATGAGAGTTGGTTTCTGGATAAAGCACAACAGTAAGGAGTTTCCCTACTGAAATGAGGAGTTAGTTTATAATGTGCAAACATTTTTATAGCAGGAGTGTTTTCCTTTCTTGTCTGTTTTTTAGGTATAGAGATCTTTGTGCCAAAGGTTTTATTTGTATCATTTGGATCTTTGTTATGAAATTACAAAAAAAAATTATCTATGGGGTTTTTTTTACTTATAGTGTGTGCATGGGGTGTGGGGGTTGGGGGTTATGATGTTGGGGTTAGTTACATGTGTGTATAAGGAGGGTAATTTACTAACAATGTATATGTTATATAGGAGAGTAGGACATGCGTTTAGTTAACTTGGGTGTTTTTTATGCCTTGAACATTTTTTTGATTTTTCCTAGATGCTAGCTCTCCCAGTCATTCAAAGACAGCAAGGAAAAACCTTGCGATGATGTTTGATTGGCAATTTTATTTTGGGCTTTGGGCCCAATGAAATATTTACTTATATATATACATATATATATATAAGAGGGTAATTTACTAATAAGATAGTGACCTTAGTACCAAGAAAAGTCAGAAAATGTTTTTTTATTATTGGTTACCTCCATTTTGGGTGAGCTCATTGTGCATTTCAACCCTAATAGTTTTTGAAATGGAGAGGAGATGTAATATAGTGGAAGTGTACTTACTCTTTTTTGCTAACCTTTGAGAGTGGTATGAGGGTACGCATGATATTTTAATTACACACACACATGCTTATCTTTTTTATTTATAAATGTATATAAAATGTGAGGATAGTAATCACATATATGATTTTGTAAAAGAGAATGTCCAATTTAATTCAAATATATATATATCAACTATTCTGCAGAATTAGATATTGGATATATATATATATATATATATAAAATATCCCCTTCACCTATATTCTAAATAAGAAGCATATATATATAAATGAAATAAAATAAAAGTTGCTTATAATTATAATACACATTATACAATATCAAATGCTATAATACCATACATCCAAAAAATAATATAATATGCTGGAGTGCCTCAATATTGAAAGTGTCTTAAAGGATCAATGTTGAGGCATGAGGCTAAGGCAAGTGATCGAGATAAGGTAAACCTTAGTCATTGAACCAAAAGAAGATGTCGAGACAAGGTTATTATCAGAGTGCAAGGCAATTGGCTACCTCAAGGGTAGAGGGGTTGGATTGGATATGTTGAGGCCAATAACATTAGATAGAGGAAGTCTAACTAATGGGATTGATTAGCAGAGTATAATTGAGAAGATCTCGGTTAGGACAAACTGTAATATTCCAAAATTTACTACTTATTTTTTTCTCTTAAGCATAAGCATTAACATAATATATAGAGTGTTATTACCATACTTAATGCAAGTCTAGTCCATAACTTTCTCGTACTAAGTGAAAAGCTAAGATATTATGAAAAATAAATTAAAACTTATGAAAATAGATAGAATTGGAAAAAGACTTTAATAAATTAAACGTAAGGATAGAATAAGGAGTACATGTTCCAGATAATACAATATATAAATCGAGAGAAGTACGACAAAAAGGATAAAGAGTTTGATAGAAATATCCATATTCTAGGGTACTTAACATGTACAACATTGAATAGATGTAACTCTACTCCCTAACCCTCGAGTATAAACACATATCACTTCACCAAAAGAACCATCCCAAAGTCAGCAGGATCACCATCAAATACCTACGACACAACATCTACACATGTGTTGTAAGATTATGCATATTTTACTGAGTAACACAACTATCCTAAAGGGATAACATTATGCACATACCCTATGCGAAGAAATCAATAGAACATGTAATAAAAAAGATGATAGCATGATTACATATATATGTCAATTGAAAATAAGAAAAATCAACTATCAAGCATAAAATAATGTACATATAGATGGAATTCATCGATTGTTATATTTTATTATCGTGATCATAACAAATATATTATATTAGATTGAGGATGGAGACTCAAGAAAACTATAACAGCTAATCTAGTACACAAACAATACTAGCCCTAGCTGGCCTACCCAAAAACATAACTAGATCACTAAATTATAGGACATCTAATCACTTAAGTATGCATACCCCTTATAGAGCTAAAATATATCAAGACACCTATATAGTAGAAGAGGTCCTCTCTAGACCTTGTAAGAAACCTAAGATCACACAATAGAAAACACCGAAATGACATCAAATGAATACCAAACCTGACTCAAATAGCTACTCTGAATGGTATAATTCTGGACTTAAAATCTTTCAATTTAAGTGATTAATGTTTTATCAAATATTTAGGTTAAACAAGAACAAAGGACAAAGAATATTACTTAATTACTTCTGTGAATATAAACCAATTATTTTATTAAATTTCAATATTATCTATGCACTTGATCCATATAGGAATCAAGGCTCAACCATTTAGAGCACAAAACCCAATTGAATGTATGAGGCATTAAAGTCCAAGAATGATTATTAAGACATTAAAGCCCAATTAAAATTATTAAGACATTGAAGCCCAAGTTCTATGCTCTAAAAGGCCCAATAAAATTTGATTTCAATGTATATTAACTCCAATTATTCAAGATAATGATCAGTAGTCAACCAAGGGTTCACTTACAAGGTCGAAATAAATAACTAGTCTAAAAGCACATAAAATAACTAAAATATTAAGAGAGGTACAATTCATTCTAAAAGTATGATACTTAACCAATTTCGCTCTTAGGATGAAATATAAATGGGACACCAAGATAAAATAATAAGATTAATCAATGTAGCCAAAGTATCTCTTCCTCTTGTATTTTACTTGATTAATTAACTATTTTAATTAAGGTATGTAGGTCTACTCATTAAATGTCACCCAAGTATTAAATAATACATTTTAACTTATTTTATTAACATAATATTCACTTAGGAGGAAAAATTTCCAGAATTTACATGTAATGGTTAAAATGCCCTTATTCACTTAAAATTACCTTAAACATCTAAAATTCATAACTTACTCTAGACAACATCAAACCCTAACATATCATACACTAAATTTTATTTAATAGACCCAATTAATACAATAGTACTCTTAAATCTTTTAAAATATATAGATGGCTAAATATGTCCAATACCTTAAAAATTCATTTCAATTCTAAATGATCCAAAATTCATAACCTTGCTTCTATACCCTATTATATGTGTAATTTAATAATTATATAAATTTAAAACAACCAAAATTCACATAAAATAATTAGGACAAGAGATAAACAACTCTAATATAGGCATACTCATCATGATTATATTAAATATTTAGTATAATTCTACTAAACATTCAACATGACTCTACTAAATATTCATCATATTTTCAGTAGATATAAGAACAAGTAAAAATCACACAATTCATATTCTCCATCAAATTTTCATGCTTATACAAATAAGATAGAAACATATAAATGTCATAAAAGATTTTATAAGATATTATTTCATGTTTATAATTAAAATAAGGCTAATCATTCATAAATTAACATATAATACACCTAACACAAAGTCATATTTCTAAATGTTAGTTTAGTTACTAAAATTCCTAACCTTAGAAAAACTAAAATAAGAAATGTAGAAAATCCTTCTCTAAATCACAATGTCACCTTCAAGAATATAAGATTCAAAATATTTAGATAAACCAACATTAATAAATATGTAAAAGGGAAAGAAATGAAATGGAATGGAAAAAGTGAAATGACAAGGTTACTCTTGAATATAGATGCTTGGAAACCACTACCAAAACCATCAACAACCACCAATTAATGATCTATCAAGGTTTTTGAGGTTTAATGGGAAGGAAAAAAGAGAAGTAGGTTATTATGCAAGGCATGAATTTTCTGTTGAACCAATAAACAACAGTGGTAGTAATTTCATGGGGGATGGCAAGCAAAGAAGATAGGAGAGGAAAAAGAAGAGGGTAGGGACATGGTTTCTTGTGTTAAAAGGGTTTTAAGATAAATTATAAAATGCAAGGAAAAAAACTATCAATAATTAAAGGCATAGAAATCAAGGTATAGCCATGGTAGGTGTTGGAAGTCATAAAAGAAAATCAATTTTGCTACAGTTGTGCATCTAGTCGGGAAGCAAACGTCAGGGTAAAATGAAGCTTGAAGGAGATCAATTACAAGGATGTAAATGATATAGAGTTGTAGTATACAATGCAATCTTTTGAACTAAACAAAAACCATAGGAAAAGAATAAGAACACACACACACACACATAGAGAGAGAGAGAGAGAGAGAGAGAGAACAAGTTTCTTTAATATAGAAAGAAATCAACTTTGAACTACGCTGAAACTTTTTGAGTTTATGTGCGTTTTGTAATGGAAAGAACAATTTGGAAAAAAAATAGAGTGATATATGATAGGAAGGAGTGTGTAGTGAGTTTTAAATTTTTTTTTTTTAGCCTCACTTGAGTGGTAGGATTGGGAGTGTAAGATAGATGTTAGGCTATGGTTGAGTGTGTAATAGAAATGTTATTAAATCATGATTATAATATTTGGTACACTTTTTGGTTGGGTGAAAGGTAATCAAGTTAAAAATCTTATTTGGTTTGGTTAAGAAACTATTTAGGAGTAAACTAATAGTTAGTTTATTGGTTACTATAACACACCAAAATTTATTACTAAAATATTTTATTTTTAAGCAGAAGCATTAATAAAATATAGTAGGTGTTACCGCCACACTTAGCACGAGTGTAGTCCATACCATTTTAGTACTAAGTGAAAGGCTAATACATTATAACAAGTAAATCAAAACTTACTGAAAGATATATAAATAGTAAAAGACTTTAATAATTTAAACGTAATAACATAGCACATAGTACATACTCCAGATAACATAATACGTAAAAAAATAAGGGGATGAAAGAGATGATGAGTCTAAAAGAGATATTAAGAATCTAGGGCACATAATATGTGCAACTTTAGATAGATATAACTCTGCGCCCTAATCCTGGGGTATAAACCCTCATTACTCCACCTAAGGAACCTCCTCAAACGTAGCAGAATTGTCATCATATACTTGTGACACAATGTCTACAAATATATAGTATCACTACACATTTTTTACTGAGTAACACAACTATCCTCAAGAGATAGCATTATGTACAAGGCCCATGCAAAGAAAGCAATAGAATATGCTATAACAAGATGATAACATGCTTACACATAATTACTAATTGAAAAGAAGAAAACTCAACCATCAAGCATAAAATTATGTGATACAAATGTATGGATAGATGAGATCCATTGATTATTATATTTTATTATTGTGATCACAACCAATACATTATAATAACTTGAGGAGGAAGACACAAAGAAACCATAACAACTAATCTAGAAACGTAACCAGACCACCAAATAATGAAAAACCAAATCACTTAAATATGCATACCCCCTATAAGGCCAAAATATATCGAGATAGATATAGAGTAGAATAGGGCCTCCTAGACCTCGTAAGGCACCCAAGAATTACATAATAGAAAACATTGGAATGGTATCAAGTGAATACCAAACTAGAATTAGATACCTACCTCGATTGGTACAAGTCCTGACTCAAGATCTTTCACTTTAAATGATTAATATCTTATCCAAGATTTAAGTTAAAATCCCATAGAATATTACTTAATCATATATATGAACATGTGCCAATTTTCTTAGTAGATTTCAATATTATCCACAAAATTGATCCATTGAGGAATCAAGGCCCAAACCATTTAGAGCACAGAGGCCCATTAACATGCCATTAAGGCCTAATTGAATATATGAAGCATTTAAGCCTAATGAAGATTATCGAGGTATTAAATCCCAAACAAGATTATTGAGGCATTAAAGTTCAACTTTCATGCCATGAAAGGCCCATTAAAATTTGATATCAATATACATTAACTCCAATTATTCGATACAAGGTTCAATGACCAATGTCTAAGTCAACAAAGGGTTCACATATAAGGTCAATTCAAATAACTAGTCTAAAGGCACATAAATTGACTAAAGTATATTTAACACCAACTAATTTACCTTAATATTAAGAGAAGAATATTTCATGCTAAAATAATTATACTTAACAAATTATTTTATTATGATCAAATATAAATAGGACATAAGAAAATTCTAAGATTACTCAATGTAGCTAAGTGTATATTTCTCTTTTTCTTTTTCTTACTTAATCTATTATTTTAATTAAGATATTTAAGTCTACTAAAAAAATGTCACCTAAGTGTCCAACTTATTCATTTAACTTATCTTATTAATATAATATCCACTTAGGTCTCAAAATTTTCAAAATTAACATATAATGGGCAAAATGTCTTTATTCACCTAAAATTACATTAAACTTATAAATTCATAACTTACTCTTAACAACATCAAACCCTTACTTATTATATACCAAATTTGATTTAAAAGACCCAATGAAGACAATGGTGCACTAAAAACTTTTAAAAGCAATCCGTATTACCCAATGTACCCATGGTCGAATATGTCTAAACCTTAAAAAAATTCATTTCAACTAGCTTCTATACACTATTATAGATATAATGTAATACTTAGATAAATTTAAAATAACCAAAACTCACATAAAGTAATAAGGATGAGAGCTAAACTACTCTGATTTAGGCATATTCCTCATAACTATGCTAGAAATTCAGCATGAATATGAAGAGTCATCACTAATTCACTAAATATTCATCACCTTTCTAGTAAAAGTAAGAACATGTAAAAATCACACAAATCGTCTTTTCATTAAATTTTCATGCTCATACACATAACATAGAATAATTCACATGCCATATAATATTTTTTTAAGATATTATTTTATGCATATAATTAAAATAAAGTTAGTCATACATGAAAGAACATATACTACACTTAGCACAAAATACTATTTCTAAAGATTAGTTTAGTTACCAAAATTCCTAAGAACCTTAGCAAAGCTAAAATAATTCCTTCTCTAAATCCACTTGGCCATATTTAAGAATAAAATATAAAAGATTTGGATAAAAAACATTAATAAATAGGAAAATGAGAAAGAAAACAATTGAAATGGAGAAGATTATTCTTTAATAGGGAGGCTTGAAAACCACAATAAAAATAACCAACAAGCAACAACGAATGATAGATCAAGGTTTTGGAGGGTTAATGGAAAGAAAACTAAGTACTAAAGAAGGGATTAAAGGTAGTAAATCTCTATTGCAACACATGCAACAACTGTAGCGAAAATTCTAAAGTTTCTTGGCAAGGTAGATAGCAGAGGAAAAAGAAGAGATGAGGGGCACAATGTTGTGGTTGTAAATGGTTCCTAGATAAATTATAAAATGCAACAAAAAATATCAAACAAGAATATAATGTACAGGAAGCAAGGTCATGGCATGGTAGCTACTGAACCTCACAAAAAAAATCAACTTTGCTGATGTTGTGAAGTTAGTTAGGAAGCAAAAGTTTGCTTATGAATAACTCTGAAGGGGCTCTTCTTCAGGGATGTAAATTATATGTAGTTCTATTATGCAATGAAATATTTTACACAAAACAAAAATTAAAGGAATAGAACAATAGGAGAGAGAGAATGAGTTGTTATAAATTTGAAAGAAATTAACTTTGAACACCGCTGAAAAATTATGATTTTATATGTGTTTTTTAATGGAACGCACGATTTGCCAAAAATAAAGATTGAGATCTGATAGGTAGGATTTTGGAGTGTGCTTTTCGTTTTTACTTTATCCTCACTTGAGTGCTAGGATTAGGGGTGTAAGAGAAAGATTAGGTTATGGCTGAGTGTGTAAGAGGAATATCATAAAATCATGATTATAAAACTTGTTGCACTTTTTGGTTGGGTGAAAAGTAACTAATTTACAATCTAATTTGGTTTGGTTAGGGGACTAGTTGGGATTGAACAAATAGTTATATGATTATTTACAATTTATTTTGATTGATTAAATTGCAAGAAAGTACAATAATGGACACTTATTAGGAAAAAATATCAATTGAATTCTAAAAATCACACAAATTTATGAAAAGGTCTTGAATAATTTTAGAAACTCAAATATATAAAAATATAGGGTATCGGAGTCATTTTGAAGCTCTATGAATGGAAAACAAGAAAAAGCAGGAAAAAAAATCGTAAACACATTTTTCCGCAACTACACAAAATGAATTACTAGAATTTCATATTATTATGGATTTATTTAGAAAATTTTAGAAAACCAAATATATAAAAATATTTCATATCGAGACTCATTTGATGAACAATGGATTAAAAATGACAAAAATAGCTATAATCGTTTGATTGCATAAACGGATTTGTTAGTAATGTAACAATTTGAAAGGAAAGGGTGAAACATGAATGAATAGAATAAATGAATGAAGTCAAAAATATTTTTGGATCAATTCAAAAAAAAATTAACAGGTAGAAAAGAGAGAAAATACACGAAACAGAAGAATTAGAATAAATTTGTTTTTCGCAAACGAGATTAATAATCAACAAACTATTTAAAAATTAACAGGAACAAAATGAGACTTGAAAATAAAATATATATGTATTTTTTAAAAGATGTCTTACTAAACCAATCACATATAGTAATTAGGATTTGAGGAAATGAGATATCACAGTTACAATTTATTTTGAATAATTAAATTGTAAGAAAGTCCAATGATGGGTATTTGTTGGAAAAAATATCAATTAAAATCCAAAAAATCATGAAAATTTATGTAAATACGTGAAATAATTATAAAAAGTAAAATATATAAAAATATTGGGTATCGGAGTTGTCTTAAAACTTGAAGGATTAAAAATGGGAAAATGGCTAATATCATTTAATCATGAAAATGGATATTTTCGTAATTTAATAATTCGAAAAGAATGGGTGAAACATGAATAGAAAAAAAATGTGTGGAATTAGATAATGAAATAAATATAAATATTTATATATTTTGGATACATGTTATGAGCTTAAGAACACATGATAACTAGATTTTAAGTGAATGGCGTACTACACAAACCAAGGGAAATTTTTGTCAAAGTCAGCTTGACAAGATGTCAATATCGAGAGAGAGGATATGATCAGGATAGAGAGAGAATGGGAACTACATGAATGGTTAGGAAAAATATTTAATTCAAGGTTTGTGGTACTCATTGATCATGACATCCTATAATTATACAAGATAACTCACGTGGTTAATCCTTAAGGGGTAATAAAATGCCCAAAAAATATTTATTTTAAGAAGTGTAATTAAATAATAATTATTAGAGAATTAATTTAATTAATTATTTTTATTGGAATAGGAAGAAATTATTTACAGCAAATTAAGAAGAAATTTATAGATATTTTATATGGGGAAATTTAGATACTTTTACTAGTTAAAAGGGAATTTAGGAAGAATCTTTTAAAAATCCTAAATTAGCCTAAAAAAGAAATTTAATATTATTTTATTTAAAATATTTTTATTTTAAATACCCAAAATATTCTAATTAATTTAATTGACCCCCAACCTACCTATCTTCCTTTTTCCCTTTTTCCTTTTTCTTTTTCTTTCTTTTCTTTCTTTTTCTTTCTTTTTCCTTTCTTTCTTTCTTCCGGTTTGGCCTCTATGGGGCCCAATCTCTTCTTCTTTTTTCTTTCTCTCCTGCGGTCCATCCTCTCTCTTCTTTTCTCTTCTTCCTTTGGTAACCAAAGCACTGCATATTGCTTCTTTTCCCCCTAGAACGCCGAGTTCAATTTAAAATTTGTATAACCAACACCGACTGTCCCGGTTCTCCCTCCTCTTTTCTTTTCTTTCTTTTTCCACAGCTAGCTGGTTCAACTTCTTCTCCCTCCTTCCTCCTTCACCATCAACCTGCAGCTTCGTCGCCTCGAAAAAAGGGGTCGTCGGCTACGCTTGACTTGACAGGCCGTTTCTCCTCTCTTTCTCTTCCCCTTGAATCGTAGTTCAACCTGATCTAACCTACTTTCCTTTTCTTCCATGCAAAACCCTTCTTTTCCTATGCGAAAACTTGACCATGACTTGAATTTGCACTGGCCAATTGACGTCTCCGGCTACCCCAAACCCTACCTGCATTACCATCCTGTCGACCATCAAAACCCTACTTTCCCCTCCAAACTCTATAAATACCCCCTATTGATTGAAAATTTTTCCCCAAAACCCTAAGAACCTACCCTGTACACAACCACAACTTCAGACTCCCTTTCCTCCGCCGTCAGCCAGCTACGCCTCCATCTCTACCTACCTAAGTCTTCCTTGCACCGCCTTCTAACTAACTGAACCACTCAACTCCTTTGATTCTTCTTATAGGAGCCACCACAGCCGTGCAAAGTTCCTTGTTCAACCAACCAAAATTTTACACCTGCAACCCTTCGCGCCATAGTCCACCACCACATCCGCCGTTATCCCTGCCTTCTACACCACCTAAAAACTGCTACCAATCTTCCTCCACCTCACCCTACCCTTCTTTTCTCCTTTCTAATTCTCCTCCTCTCTCTTTCTTCTTCTCTTCATTTCGGCCGCCACCTCTATTGCCATGCGCCACCGCCACTTGCTGCGCCACCCCCTCACTTTACTCCTCTCATTTTAGGCCACCACCAACACCCCAACCTCCACCCTTATTCTCTGTCTCTTCTTCCCAAATCTCAAATTTTCTTTTCCTATCCTCTTTTTTGGCCACAGCCACCGCCAGTGCCACCTATCTCCGCCAACCTAAGGTGAAATCATAAACCCTCTCAACCCTTCTCCCCTATTTATTTAAGCTTATTCTATTTTATTTTAATTTTTAACCCTTATTCGATTATTATTATTATTATTATTATTATTATTATTATTATTATTATTATTATTATTATTATTATTGTTATTGTTATTGTTATTGTTATTGTTATTGTTATTGTTATTGTTATTGTTATTGTTATTGTTATTGTTATTGTTATTATTGGGTTTAATATTCATGTTATCTTTTCTTATCAGGATCGAGAGTATATATAAATTATTTAGATTATTAATTTTGAATTATTAATATTATTATAAGTTTTATCATCATCATCATCATCATCATCATCATCATCATCATTATTATTATTATTAGTAGTAGTAGTAGTATTTTTATTATTACTATTATTTATTTAGAGGGCCGAATCCCTACTTTATTATATAATATGAATATTACTACTACCTTGTTATTAGTATTGTTATTATTATTATTATCATTATTATTATTATTATAAGCAATATGTACTATTATTATCATTATTATTATTATAAGCAATATGTACTAGTATTATCATTATTATAAGCAATATGTACTATTACTATTATTATTATTATTAGTAGTAGTAGTAGTAGTAGTAGTAGTATTATTATTATTACTACTACTACTACTAATGGTACTTTGACTATTTTAGGGTAGGGTTGAAAACCCTACCTATATTACTTTCGGTTTAAGTCATTTCAATATTATTATTATTATTATTATTATTATTATTATTATTATTATTATTTTGTAAATTTGATTATTATTTCATTACTATTATTAGTACTATTTTTTATTAATAAAGTCTTAATGATATTATTAGCAATATTTTGGGTGAAGGGTAGAAGCCTTTATATCACCATCCATTTGAATCATATTAATATTATTATTAGTATTTTTAGTATTATTTCATATAGTTATTATTAGTATATTATTATTTTATTAAAAACCTAATCTTAGAATAAGTTAGTAAATAAAATATTATTTTTAGTCGGAGGGAATCTAATTCTAGTTTTTTCCTCATAAAGGTGAGACCAATCAAAGCCCTAAAGAGGTATAGGAGCGTGCTCCAAGACCGGTGATGTTTTAGGTAAGGGGTACTAAGGTCGTTTGTGTATTATGTGTTTTATATGTCATGTATGACATGTGATATGAACTATAATGTATTTTATGTGTATTTGTATAACTGTTATATATGCAACATGATATAGAGTTGAGGTAAGTTCGTGCTATAAATTGTGGCATATGTATTATGTGTATGGGTTGTGTTGTATTGTGGTATGATGTGGCTCATAAGACATGCATGGTAGGTTTTGTAATATGATGATAGGGAGTATAATATTGTGGGGTCGGTTTGTGGGTTATATGACCATACATGGTAGAATCAAAAGATGAATGGTGGAAGTTAGGGTTTGCATGGAAGCCAGGATTTGTATTTGGGTGTTGGCCTTAGTGCTTGGTTACCTTACTCAGTACGTAGCATACTAATCACCCTTTTCATGGGTGCTGCTCATTTCCACAAGCAGAAGGCCCGTCTGACGTGTTGTAGGTAGGATATGCCTTCTTTGATGATATTAATGTTTATGGGGCATCAAGCATGGGCGAGAGCTGATTATGGGCTGAATTAAGCTTCAGAGTGGTGTGGCAGGTTTTCCCTTCATATGCTAATATTATCCTTAATACCCTTTTACTATGTTATGAATTCTAGAAACTATTTTAATGTCATGGACATCTTTCTAATTTAAGAAACTTCCTCTCATATTTTGATTATGTAATAATTCATGCATACTCTGATTTTATATTGTGAAACTTGATTTATGTATTGATATAAGTTGATGGAAATGTTTTCTTAACCTTAGCACTTGGTACATGAATGGAAGTAGTGAACCGGTCTGGTACTAAGTGTGGCAGTAGCATCCCCATAATTTACGGGTTTTAAGTTTAGAGGTTTTTTTTTTAAAAAAAATAGTAAATTTTGGGGTGTTACAAGTTGGTATCAGAGCGGTTGGTCTTGTTAAACACGCTCATTTTTTAAAATAAATATGATTTATGAAGTCTTTATTAGATTTTGAAATGTATTTCCCGCTCTAACTGAAAACCATTCTATTTTAAATTTTGGAGCCCGGCCACGGTGAAGAGTATAAGGTTAGATTAGGGTGTTCCCCCAAAAGGAGGGAAATCTTGCTAACATGATTTCAAACTAGTGGGTTTGTTACTAAATTTCTCTTTTTGTGTAGATCAATCGCAGCTAATGGAAGAATTAACAGATTAGAGGAGGCCGTCACAGCCTTCTTAGAGTTCACCCAATGATCTCCGGGTGCAGGAGAGGGCTGGCTTCGGAGGGTCACCAGACATCACCCTCCAACATATTCTGGTGAGAAAGACCCGTTGGTTCTTGAGGGGTGGATCCAAGACTTGGATCTCACCTTCAAGGCTGTGGATTGTCCACCAGACCGAAGACCCTGTATCACAACTTTCTTCCTCCAGGGTATAGCAGACGCCTGGTGGGTGGAGTATCGTGCCCGCGACGGTCCTCCGGTTACATAGGAAGCTTTCAAGGCCCTCCTCTACATCAGATTCTACCCCGAGTGCCTGAGGAGAGATAAGCTCTGGGAGTTTATGCAGCTCACACAGGGATCAATGACGGTCTGACAATATTATGCCCACTTTACAGAGCTACTCTGATTTGCTCCAGGGATTGCCATCAATGATTCCACGGTGATCTTTCAGTTTGAGAAAGGGCTTAATTTCAGCATCCGCTGGATGATGTGTGGTACCCTTTACAGATCTTGCATCTTTATATGAGCGTGCCTGCATTACTACTACATTGGTCGAGCAGCAGGCCACCATTCTCGGAAAGAGGAAGCTCGAGAGTCAGAGTTTTGGGAGTAGGACTCGGCCTCAATCTGGAGAATCAAGGAGACCTTCACCGAGAGATCATCATAGAGGCCAAGGACCCCCAAGGGGAAACGTTTGTAGAAGGTGTAGTCAGGACCACCCGGGTAGAAGCTATAGGGGCAGGTTGATAAATTGCCTAAACTATGGTAAGTTGGGTCATAGGGCAGCAGAGTGTTGGAGGCCACCATGATCTCAGCAGGACCAGACACGACCATCTCAGTAGGGGGAGTCCTAATATCTCAGCAGCAGGCATATCAGCAGCACCACCAGAATTCCTCCCAGCAGTATTATCAACGAGCACCTGCTTCATCTGGTGCACCAGTTTGAGAGACTGGGGGAAGACCTCAGGGATCTAGGCCTTATCCCCAAAAGGGAGGTCAGCCGAGCGAACACCGGAATGTTATCAGTCAGGCAGAGGCAGATCGGAAGCTGGATGTCGTTACGGGTATGTTCACCATTCATTCCTTACCAGTATATGTTCTGTTTGATTCGGGTGCCACAATGTCTTTCATATCATCTACAATTGCTGCTAAGGCTAGATTATCACCATTTTCTAGAGAAACGTTATATGTGATGCTTCCGTCAGGTGATAGGATGGAGTGTAGTTGGATGTTTTCCGATGTGGCCTTAGACATAGGCGAGGTAGACTTCCTAGTAGATCTGGTTGGGATAGACTTGAAAGACTTTGATGTGATTCAGGGTATGGATATGCTGGGGAGATAAAAGGCAGATATTGATTGTGCCTAGGAACGAGTGATCTTGCGAGGCCCAAAGGGGACTAGGGTCTCATACAGGAAGACTCAACCCAAGCCAACTACTAAAGTAGTATCGGTGGTTACTTTACACACTTTGATACAAAAGGGTATCCCCTAAATTTATACAGTGTGAAAGAGTTGAAAAAGGATCTAACCACATTATATAGTATTCTAGTAGTTAAAGAATTTCCAGATGTGTTTTCAAAAGAAATACCGGGTATGCCTCCAGTTCAAGAAATTGGCTTTAAGATCGCGTTAGTACCGGGAGCTGAGCCTGTCTCCAAGGCACCCTACAGAATGTCATCGATTGAATTGAAAATTTTAAAGGCCCAATTAGAAGAATTATTGGAGCATGAGTACATCCAGTCGAGTGTATCGCCGTGGGGAGCACTGGTATTGTTCGTGAAAAAAAATGATGGTAGTCTCCATCTTTACATCGACTACCGAGGGTTGAATCAGTTGACGGTAAAGAGCTGGTATCCACTTCTGAGGATTGACAATTTGTTTGATCAGTTGAAGGGTGCTACGGTATTTTCCAAGATCGATCTGAGATTCGGAGACATTATCTGTGCGGGGTAAAGTACAAATTCTTTACCAACCACAATAGCCTCAAGTATATCTTCATGCAGAAAGAACTCAACTTAAGGCAGAGAAGATGGTTGGAGCTTGTGAAGGACTATGATATTGAGTTAACCTACCAAGGAGGTAAGGTCAACGTGGTTGCAGCTGCTCTGAATAGGAAGACTTCACATTCTACGTTGTGTCATGTGGTTGCTAACTGAACAATAAGGGAATTATCAGACTTGGAGATTGAAATGATTCAATGGGGAGACCTTGAAGCCTGTATGAACACCCTGACACTCACGCCTACTATATTCGAGGAGATTCGAGCTGACAAGATTGGAGATGTTAAGCTAGAAAGAATCCGATAGAAGATGCAGGAATGAAAAGCAGAGGGATTCGGAATCCACGAGGATGGCAGCATTCGATTTAGGGGTCATTGGTGTGTACCCCAGAGTTATCCAGAGCTTAAGCATCATATTATGGAGGAAGGACATCAGAATCCCTACTCGGTTTACCTAGGAGGATCTAAGTTATATAAGGACCTCAAAAATGTGTATTGGTGGCCACGTATGAAGCGGGAGGTGACAGAGTTCACATCACGGTGTCTTGTGTGTCCAAAAGGTCAAGATTGAACATCGGAGACCAGTTGGGTTACTTCAGTATTTGGAGGTACCAAGGTGGAAATGGGAATCCATTTCTATGGACTTTGTTAGTGGTTTACCGAAGACCCAAAGTGGCCATGACACTATTTGAGTTATTATTGAAAAATTAACCAAGTCGGCCGTGTTTATCCCTATGAATTCCACGTGGAGTATGGAACAGTTGGTGAATGCTTATATGAAGTTTGTGGTTATTCGTCATGGAGTTCCAGAGGATATTGTTTCAAATAGAGATTTAAGGTTCCTCTCTTACTTTTGGGGGAAGCTGTAGGAAGTTTTGGGGACTAAGTTGAAGATGAGCAAAGCTATTCACCCTGCCACGGATGGATAGACATAACTGACTATACAGACTTTGGAGGATATGTCAAGGACCTACGTGCCAAATTTCCAAGGATGTTGGGAAGAGCGCCTTCATCGGATAGAATTCTCGTATAATAACAGATACCACGCCAGTATTGGGATGGCTCCCTTTGAAGCATTGTATGGACAAAAGTGCATGACTCCTTTGTGTTGGAACGATATCAGCAAGACGATCATGTTGGGACTAGAAATGATTGAAGATATGACCCGGCAGGTCCGACAGATCCAGGATCGAATGAGAACAACTTAGAGTAGACAAAAGAGTTATGTTGATCAAAGACATAGGGATGGAAACTTTGATCCGGGAGACAAGGTATTACTAAGGGTTTCACCTACTAAAGGGGTGCAAAGGTTTGGTAGGAAGGGCAAGTTGAGCCCAAGGTATATTGGTCTCCACGAGATATTGGAGTGAGTGGGAGAGGTTTCCTACCAATTGGCTCTCCCACTAGAGTTGGTGCGACTTCATAACGTGTTCCATATTTCTCAACTATGGAAGTATGTTGCTGATCCATCACATGTGATCCAGCAAGATAAGATTGAATTGGATGATTCGTTAACCTATGAGAAGTGACTTGTACAGATCTTCAACACTAAGCCACGAAAACTCGCACGAGTGTGGTTCCTCTTGTTAAGATCTTATGGAGTCAACACAAAACTAAGGAAGCTACTTGGGAGACTAAGAAAGATATGCGAGAAGCATATCCGGAACTTTTTTCCACATGTTAGATTCTTTTTATCAAGTTTGTCCTTAAGGGGTAGTTTATTTAAGTATAGTTGTTAATGTGTTATTTCTAGATGCTTAGAATTTCCTAACCTTAACCCTAGGGAACTGCAGGAGACTTTAGGGACAAAGTTTGTTTTTAAGGGGGTAGTAATGAAATACCCCAAAAATATTTATTTTAAAAAGTGTAATTAAATAAGAATTATTAAGGAATTAATTTAATTATTTATTTTTATTGGAATAGAAATAAATTATTTAGGGAAAATTAAGAAGAAATTTATAAATATTTTTATAAGGGAAAATTTAGATATGTTTACTAGTTAAAAAGGAATTCAGGAAGAATCTTTGAAAAAGCCTAAATTAGCCTAAAAATGATATTTAATATTATTTTATTTAAAGTAATTTTATTTTAAATATCCAAAATATTCTAATTAATTTAATTAACCCCAACCTACCTATCTTCTATTTTCCCTTTTTCCGTTTTCTTTTTCCTTCTTCCTTTTTCTTCTTTTCTTTCTTTTCTTCCTTTTTTCTTTTATTTCATTCTTCCTCTTAGGCCTGTCTATGGCCTAATATCTTCTTTTTTTTCTCTCTCCCATGACCCATCCTCCCGCTTGTTTTCTCTTCTTCCTTCGGCAGCCAGAGTGTTGCGTATTGCTTCTTTTCCCCTAGAACGCCGCATTCCATTTAAAATTTTTATAACCGGTACTGACCAACCAGGTTCTCCCTCCTCTTTTATTTTCTTTCTTTTTCTCCAACCGGCCGGTTCACCTTCTTCTTCCTCCTTCCTCCTCCACTGTCGACCTACATCTCCGTTGCATCTGAAAAATGGCGCCGCTGGCTATGCTTGACTTGATTGGCCATTTCTCCTCTCTTTCTCTTCCCCTTGATTTGCAGTTTAACCTGACCTAACCCATTTTCCTTTTCTTCTGTGCAAAACCCTTCTTTTCCTACGCAAAAAGTTGACCACGACTTGAATTTGCACCGGCCAATTGATGCCACCGGCTACCCCAAACCCTACCTCCATTACCTTCTTGCTGATCCTCAGAACCCTACTTTCCCCTCCAAACTCTATAAATACCCCCTATTGATTGATCTTGAAATTTTTTTCCCCGAAACCCTAAGAACTTTCCCTGCACACCACCACAACTTAAGATGCCCTTTCCTCTACTATCAGCTAACTATGCCACCAGCTCACCTACCTAAGTCTTCCTTGCACCGCCCTCTAACTAACTGAACCGCCCATCTCCCTCAATTATTCTTGCACAAGCCACCACAACCGTGCAAAGTTCCTTACTCAACCAACCAAAATTTTACACCTGCAACCCTTCGCGTCGTCGTACACCACCACATCCGCCACTATCACTGCCTTCTGCACCATCCAAAAACTACTACCAATCTTCCTCCACCTCGCCCTACTCTTCTTTTCTCCATTCTCCTTCTCCTCCTCTCTCTTTCTTCTTCTCTTCATTTCGGCTGCCACCTCTGCCCCTGTGCGCCGCCGCCACTTGCTGCACCACCACCCTCACTTTACTCCTCTCAGTCTAGGCTACCACCAATCCCTCAACCTCCACCCTTATTCTCCATCTCTTCTTCCCAAATCTCAACTTTTTCCTTTTCTATCCTCTTTTTCGGCCACCACCGTGCTGCCGTGCACAACCGCTGGTACCACCTATCTCTGCCTACCCAAGGTGAAACCCTAAACCCTCTCAACCCCTCTCCTATATTTATTTAAGCTTATTCTATTTTATTTCAATTTTTAACCCTTATTTTATTATCATCATCATCATCATCATCATCATCATCATTATTATTATTATTATTATTATTATTATTATTGGGTTCAATATTAATGTTATATTTTCTTGTCAGGATTGAGAGTATATATAAATTATTTAGGTTATTAGTTTTGAATTATTATTAATATTATTATAAGTTTTATTATCATTATTATTATTATTATTATTATTATTATTATTATTATTACTATTATTTATTTAGAGGGCGGAAGCCCTACTTTATTATATAATATGAATATTACTACTACCTTGTTATTAGTATTGTTATTATTATTATTATTGTTATTATTATTATTATTATTATAAGAAATATGTGTTGTTATTATTATTATTATTATTACTAATGGTACTTTGACTATTTTAGGGTAGGGTTGAAAACCCTACCTTATATTACTTTCGATTTAAGTCATTTCAATATTATTATTATTATTATTATTATTTTGTAAATTTGATTATTATTTCATTACTATTATTAGTACTATTTTTATTAATAATGTCTTAATGATATTATTAGCAATATTTTAGGTTAAGGGTAGAAGCCCTTATATCACCATCCGTTTTGAATCATATTAATATTATTATTAGTATTTTTAGTATTATTTCGTATAGTTATGATCAGTATAGTATATTTTATTAAAAACCTAATCTTAGAATAAGTTAGTAAATAATAGTATTTTTAGTAGGAGGGAATCTAATTCTAGTTTTTCCCTCATAAAGGTGAAACCAGTCAAAGCCCTAACGAGGTGTAGGAGCGTGCTCTAAGACCAGTGCATTTTTAGGTAAGGGGTACTAAGGTCGTTTGTGTATTATATGTTTTATATGTCATGCATGTCATGTGATATGAACTATAATGTATCTTATATGTATTTGTATAACTGTCATATATGCAGCATGATATAGAGTTGAGGTAAGTTCGTGCAATAAAATGTGGCATGTGTATTATGTGTATGGGTTGTGTTGTATTGTGGGATGGTGTGGCCCATAAGACATGCATGATGGGTTTTGTAATATGATGATAGGGAGTGTAATAATGTGGGGTTGGTTTGTCTGTTATATGCCCATGCATGGTGGCATCGAAAGATGAATAGTGAAATTTAGGGTTTGCATGGAAGCTAGGGTTTGCATGGAAACTAGGATTTGCATGGAAGTTCGGGTTTGCATGGTAGTTAGGGTTCATATGGAAATTTAGGGTTTCACGTGTGATTGTAAGATTTTGCATGAAAAAGTTCACACGTTCGCATGGGGGACATAAAGTGTGCATGAGAGAAAGATTTACGTGTGGAAAGTTGATATGGGGTGTGAGGAAGGTATTAGAAGTGTCGTATGGGGTTTTGAAGACATTAGGTGAAAAAATAGTACGTGGAATAATATAAGATTATGGAGGAGACTAAGTTAGGATTTGTTAAGGTTAACTATGGTCTGTCGTAGGTAACTAGGGTTGGTGTGGTTAAATATGGCTAGTTGTGGATAACTAGGGTTTGGAGTCTCATAATATAGGATGAGACTTTTGGAGGATAAGAACAGTAGAAGTCAGCCATGCATGTCTAGGGTTAAAATTTCTGAATAAGACATTTAATACATTAATCATGTAAAATGGAAGAGTATTGAGCCAGGTCTCACCAATCCACTGGTTAGAAATAGTGGTTAGGATGCTTTGTCCTATGTGTGTCCGATCCGCCGGCTATAATAGTGGTGGATTTTGAGCTCAATAAACCAAACACCCAAGTTGCTAAGATACTTAAAAGACACTAAGTACTTACACTGGAACACCATGCGAGCTAGAGCCAACCGATCCACCGGTAAGAAATAGTGGTTAGGGTATAATACCCTATGTGTGACCGATCCACTGACTAATAATAGTGGGCAGGTACATTGTGCCTTGTTTGTCTCTCCTCCACCGGCTATAATCGTGGGGGCTTCCGTACTCACATCATCTTGATAAAGAGCATGGTGTGAAATGAGTATCCATAAGAGACCAATTAAGTATTACTCCAGATTTAAGAATGGACATTTGTATATTCAGCTGATTGATCATATGCCTTTATGTTATTATGCTGGACTTTATGATCCCTTATTTATCCTGCATGATTTTACGCATTATATGTGTGGGTTTGAATGTTTGTAAACTGTATAATATCTTGCATGATTTCATGTATTTGGGTATTGGCCTTAGTACTCGATTACCTTACTCAGTATATAGCGTACTGGTCACCCTTTTCATGGATGTTGCTCATTCCTACAAGTAGAAGTTCCGTCTAACGTGTTACAGGTAGGAGATGCCTTCTTTGATGATATTGATGTTTATGGGACATCAAGCATAGGAGAGAGCTAATTATGGGCTGAATTAATCTTCAGATTGGCGTGGCCGGTTTTCCCTTCATATGCTATTATTATCCTTAATACCCTTTTACTATGTTATGAATTCCAGAAACAATTTTAATGTCATGGGCATCTTTCTACTTTAAGAAACTTCCTCTCGTGTTTTCATTATGTAATAATTCATGCGTACTCTAATTTTATATTGTGAAACTTGATTTATGTATTGATATGAGTTGATGGCAATGTTTTCTTAGCCTAAGCACTTGGTACTGGAATGGTATGAGTGAACTGATCTGGTACTAAGTGTAGCGGTAACATCCCCAGAATTTACGGGTTTTAAGTTTATAGGTTTTGTTTTAAAAAAATAGTAAATTTTTGGGTGTTACATGTAACTTGTACATTTTTTCTTTTTTGATTGATATTAGGTAGAAACTTATGCAATATTTATCAAATAATGAGGTGAAGTCAACTTAGTCTAGATGAAGGATGGTAGAAAACCCCTTTGTTGGTTGGTTATAAAAGATACTCTAAGAAGGGGCATTTTTATCACATCTTCATAAGCTAAAATTTTCCATTTTCTCCATCGGTTTTAATGTCCATGCATTCATATTTTACTCCTTATAAATAAGTTATTGAACCAAAGATTAACATCCTTGGAGTGTTTGATTCTCTTCTACATTCACTAGATTCATTGTGTAGGTTGATTGGGGGTGTTTTTATCCCAACATAATATGCCTTAATATTTTAAAACATAATATATTATAGAATCGTATACTATATATGTTGTATAATATGCTCCAAATATAGAATGATGTTTAGAACATAGATATTTTATTTCTTTAGTTAATTCAATCAAAATCAAACTTTATATTTAATTATCGATTTGGATAATTCATCTATAATTAGATATTCCCAAACTAATTTTTTTCTCATCAAATAGAATTTTTTGAAGCAAATTTTTTGCATAGCTCTAAAATCTAGCCATATATAATCGATCTTAACCATTCATAATATCACATTGATAATATCCACAATTTTTTATTCCATTAATTTCACTAATAGCTTGCATCCCCATATCCATGCAAAGAGAGGGTCAAGGGAACGTAACCCTCTATCACCTTATCTTTTTGTCTTGATTATGGAATACTTAAACATGTTTCTTTTGAGCTTATGGTTAAAGCCTATATTCACTCCTCATCCAAGGTGCAAGAAGTTGAAGGTAGCTAATTTGATGCATGTGGATGATCTTATTTTTGTTTGTAAAGGTCTTAAAGACTTAGTAAGGACTGTCCTAAAAACATTTAAGCTTTTGTCAAGCATTTTAGGTTTGAATATGAATGATGGAACATTCACATTTGTTATGATGGAAGTTGTTCCCCTTAACTCAAGAATGGCTTATTTTTAGAATTCTACATTTCAGAAGGTGAAATACGCTACAAGTATTTGGAAGTACCTCTGGATGGAAGGTATATCCAAAAACAATATTATAAACCCTCAATTGATAAATTTACATCAAGGTTGAGATCCTGATAAACCAACCTTCTTTGCAATATAGGACAACTAAAAATCATAACATTAGTCCTCTTAAGCCTCCAAACCTATTTGATTGTGGTATTTCCCATCCCAAACTACATGATTAAATTAATGCCATTTATTGTAATTTCCTCTTTTCAAGTACTTCAAAGAACCCCAAAAAGCCCTTATTGCTTGTGATTCAATGTGTTTACCTAAAACTAAAAGAGGATTAGGTGTTGCCAACCACTTATGGTGGAATAGAACAACCATGTGCAAGCTCCTATGACATTTGACCTCAATGAAGGACTCACTATAGATTAAGTTGGTGCATACCTACTTCCTTAAGGGTGAGGACATTTAACTTGTGAGGACTAAACCCTCAGTTTTGTGGATCATTAAGAAGTTGCTGAGTTTCAAAGCGCTTTTTGGTATGGTTCTTCACCCCCACCAATATCCTTTTATCCTTTATCGGGGTAAGTTTTCAATAGCTAGAGTCTATGATCTATTGAAATCTAACAATGTTAAGGTGTCTTTGTCCCCTATTGTTTAGTCTAGGTTTGCCTTGCAAAGATACTCTTCTGTTTTTTGGATTGTTGTCCAATAAAAGATTCAAACTAAGGATTGATTGAGTTTATGGAATGCAACTTGATGTCACTTGTATCCTATGTGCTGAATAACATGAAACTCATTCACATCTCTTATTTGAATGTGAGTTTGTTAGAAACATTTGGTTGCTTGTTCTAAACAAGTTATGCTGCAACCATTGCCTTCTTCAAGGGCCATAAGTACTATGATGGGATGGGCTACAATAGGAGGGAAAGGACTAATAAAAATGTCATTCAAGCCTTGATTGTTGGTACCATATTCCATGTTTGGATAGAAAGAAATAGAAGATTGTTCTCCCATGAGTATAGAGAAGTTGTGAGTATACAAAAGCAAATAATAAATGATTTGGGAGGTAGGACGTCCAAGTTTTAAACCTGTAAATCCTATATTAAACTAATGCAGTGTGTGCGCGCGTGCGCGTGTGTATTGATTAGTATATTAAGAACTTGAATATATTGAGAAAATGCTAGTAGATGATTGCATATGTGTTGTCCATACCCTTTCTAGAAGGTGCGAAATAACGTTATGAGTGATGTTGATCACCTTCATTCTCTTATTATATTCTCAGCCTATCAACCAAAAAAGGGGGAATCTTAAATTCGAATTCCCCTTTCAATAACATATGGTGTATTAATTTATATATATATTTTTTGAGTTTATATCATAACAATCCTTAAATTAAATACCATTTCTCATATGCAGGTAGGTGCTGTTCTTAACAATGTCCTTTCGAAAAGTCTAAGGTTAAGTGACTCTTGGCATCTCCAAAAACCAACAAAAAATTTATCCATCGCCGCATTAATATA
Organism: Tamarix chinensis; assembly: GCA_030549775.1. NCBI lineage: Eukaryota > Viridiplantae > Streptophyta > Magnoliopsida > Caryophyllales > Tamaricaceae > Tamarix > Tamarix chinensis. The sequence continues at coordinate 6,532,152 of CM060174.1, forward strand.
GTCAATGATAGGAAACATAACCAAGGGTGACAGAATCTTAGAGAATATCCAGATGATTTAACTTACACGGAAGATGACATAGCTTTTCCGTTCCAACCTAAATCTGCTAACCACCGAGGTCAACATTAATTAGTTTCTTCATAATTAGCTTTCGAACCACGTATCAAAACTTTTAGTTTTTTGATGGCCATTATATTAACACAGTATATTATAGGCCTATATGACAGTTATTTAAACTAACGAAGACTTCTTTTGCCTAATCTAATGATTCTATTAGTATTCATTCCTAATAATAGTATGCATAACGGGGTATCTAAAATCAGATATGTCGGAATAGATATTTACTACGCATTTATTAGCCGGGGTCAGATATTGAAAAAGGGGGATTCGATAAAAGATATTTTTAAAATATTGGAATATAATAATATTTATAATTAGATGTATATATTTAGAAAATTATAATATGTTATAATACAGTACAAGATGGTTACATATATCCAAACATAGAATAAGAATTTTAAAATACGATATACTATTCTCCAAATTTTACAAAGTACTTTGAAAATCAAATATTAAACTAATTTCAAATAATCTAATAAAAATTGGGAAAATATATTCACTCTGATTGCAATCAGATATGATTTTTAATATATCAAATCGAATGTTAGCATCCTGAATTTTTTGCAAAGTACTAAACTTAAACTTTAATATGGCTATTAACTACTTTCTAGTAAGTACATTATTTACACAAGTGGAATTTGCGAATTTTTGTTTGGTCTATGGCAAAGAAGAAGAGAATTACATTATTTTGATTACATTTTTGTTGTGTGTGAGAGATAAAAATCAAAAGTAAATGAATTGTAATTTATTGAATTCCTCACTACACAAGTTTCTCAAAAAATATTGGGCTAGGTTAGATGGAAGCCATATTTCCAATTTTGATTTTTCGCTTAATGTGCTCCAAACAAAATGAAAAATGTCATCATTTAGTGTATGTTATTCTCAACTTTTTTTTAGATTTTATTCAATTAAATTAGATTGAGAAAATTTTAACTATAAAAATTATAAAATTAATGGTAATAATTATAATAATGACAACATTGAGAACAATAGTAGTTATGCTAATGGAAAAAAAAAAATTATGACATTACTAATAGTAAAATAAAAATATTAACTCACTCACTAAATATTTTTAATAAGATCATTCTATATCATATTAATAAAAATAAGTTGAGAAACATGGTCCTAGTATTAGAATTTGGTGAACCTACTTTCTTAGTATAAATGAGACAGATTTACATAACCTCTCGTTACATGCCACTTCCTCTATTTTCACACCTTTATATTCCCTTTTTTTCACAATTTCCAAATTACCCCTAACTCTCTCTGCTCTCTCATTCTCTCCCCATCCCTGCTCTCTCATCGTCTCCTGATCGCCCAGTTAGATACCAAAATCCAAGCAAATTCCTTGCTCTAGATTATTAATTTAATGTAAGTAATAGATTTATTTACGTTTTGGATATCTAAATTATATGTCTACTATGATTTTGCTATATATTTTTTTGATTATGTGCCAAAATTTGTGAAAGAAATGGGGAATGGACGAACAGGTGGTTCATGCGTGGGGGGCCACGAATGAGTCATGCGCGACGAAAGGAGGGCCACAGGCGAGTGACCCGTAGATGCCACAAAGCTCTGGGAAAGAACCCCATAGCAATTCCCATACCTTCACACACAAGACTCATCTCCTCCCCCCTTATGCGCATAGACCACTAGTGCTCCACCCCACTTATGTAGCACTCACCCGTCCATGCTTTGTATCTGAAGACTAAACACTCTACCCTTAACCTGTCACTAGCACAAACCTACTAGTGGGCCATGGGCTTGCTGGGTAATACAGGTGAGTAGCCCGTTTCTTGGCCTATAAGGACAGGTGGTTCATCCGTACCTTTGTCATAGTCTACGGGTGATTTACCCATAGGCTCTAAATTCGTTAAAAAAAATAATTATCATAATCTCTTCTATTTCGATTTCGGTGAGGTAAAAATCCATCAATTTTTTTTGCAAATTTTTTTTCCAACACAATTGGAGGGAATTAAAACAAAGTGTAAAAGTATATGATATAAGAGTGTGTGAAAGGTAGAGGGGTAAAAAGTTACAAAAATTTACTTTTATGGGGTGTGAAGTTAGAAAAAAGAGTGTGTATTTAATACCCCTCGTCGAATTATTACTTTAGCTAAACTTATATGACTCATGTCAGGAAAGACCATTAATTTTTATGATGGTTTACAATGAAGTATCATCAAGGGGGAAAAAGTGTACCAGCAAACACATCTAACTAACTTGCTTATATACACTACAGGAAATACGGCGTATATAGACGTTTAATTAGGGACGGTTTACGGTACCGTCGCTTGCGTGAAAAAAACCATTAACATTAGCGACGGTTTTAAACCATCGGTATATTAGCGACGGTTTTAAACCGTCGGTAAATTAGTGACCGTTTGTAGTTTAGCGACGGTTTTAAACCGTCGGTATAATTAATAACCCAAAACATAACCCACCCGATTGAAAATTTCAGCTACCCTCCCCCTGTCTGCGTGCGTTATTCCCTCCCCATTATTCTCGGCTGCTGTATCACACCTATCTTCTTCCTTTTCCTTCTTCCTTGCTGTTCCTATTTTCCTTCTTCCTTGCTCCAGTGAATAGTGAGACGTTGTCCATCTTCAGTCGCCGCCGCGCATCGGCGTTCTAGCTTCCATTGCCTCTGCGTGTTCACCCTTCCTTCTGTTGTCGCCTCTCTACTTCATATGTTCTTCTCCCGTGTAAGGTAAGCTCGAGGCCCGATTTAACAATTGCTGTTAATTACTATCGTTATTAGTGGATACTTTCGTGCAATTATTCCTGATTGTGAGCAAAAATGGGGTTGCAATTAGTTTTTGACCAATCTTGTTTTGCAATGCATGTCGGGATTGTGAGCCAACTATATTTTCATCCTCTTCTGCGTCCTTGTTTTGCAATTAGTCCTGATTGTTTTGCAATGTATAAACTTTCTTTGTTTGCTAATATGGTATAATTTATAAGATAGGAAGAACTTTGCCTGTGATTATATATAATTCAACACATTTATGCTATATATGTTAAAAAGTGGAGGCTTAAATGTTGCTGTAATTAGGTTAGCAAGACTTCAATTAAGGTTATTTAGGAAAGTTAATAGTGCTATTAGTGTTTCAGGGTAGAAGGCAACACTTAGACTGGAATTGGGATTTTTAATTTTTATTATTTTTGTGGCATGATTCTATACCTTTTCTGATAATTATTTCAATACAAATTAAAGTAGTTCCAACTTCCAAGTGAATTACCGTGGCAAATTTGAGTATGATTTGTGGATGAGAGGACATTGGTCTAAGTACAAGAGTGGGACAATTATATTGACAATGGCTTTCATATTTGGAGCCTTTTGATATGCAATATCATTGATACCCAAAGGAGTAGTGTGAAGATAGAAAAAACATAGGACTTACGACATGAAAACTCAATTCTTATAGAAATTATGTTTTTTGGTCATCAAATTATACTTGTTGCAAATCCTAAACACAATCTTATTATACTGCAGTACCTTAAGTAATTAGATATTCTGGTTTGTGTGCAACTTTCAATTTTCCTCTTTACTTACTGAATTTTGAATCCTGTTTTATGTTAATTTTACTGAATTTTCCTCTTTACTACAAATTTATGCAAGATCTTCATCGGCAATAAAATTACCTAGTGGAATACACTTGTAAGCTAAACATAAAAGACTTGTTAAGTTGCATTATGCTGGAATATTATGATGATGATTAAGGGATACTAGTACAAATATGAATGTAAGTAATATAATTAATTATTAATTTTATATAATTATAAATATAATAATAGTAATGATTATTATTTAAATTATTATAATTATTATTAGTAGTAGTAATATAATAAAACATCTCCAAATGCAACCAAGAAAGTGTGACTTGGATGGTTATGGCTCACGATGCAGGGAGAAATTATAATACTAGAAATTCACAATGAAAACATAAATGAACATCAATTGTTTGTTTCCAAGATTGCCCTTTTTGTTTGTCATTGTTGAGTGACTTCAATCTTCTTCTCTACATTCTCAATTTGAGTAGCATTTCCTGCATAATATATTTATATTAATTAATTGATATCATTTGAAATGCCCAGGTAAATTGGGAATATATTTTCTTATGGATAAAAGTTGGATAAATTTAAATAGGACCAGTACCGAGTTTCTAGCGGGATTTGATAATTTTTAAAAGCTTGAAACTTCTAATGCGGCTATAAATGGAAAGATATAGTGTCCTTGTCGAAAGTGTTATAATAGATATCATTATCCAGCTGATTTTGTCACCGGTCATGTTAAGAAGAATGGCTTTCTAAAAAATTACACCAATTGGGTTCTTCATGGGGAACCAATATGGGAACCGGCTAATGATGTGTCTACTAGTATGGATGACATTAGGCCAAATGTTGAGGATATAGATCAAATTCCTGCACTTGTGAGGGATGCATTTGGAGTATTAGATGAAGGAATTGAATCTTTGAGTCCACTTCTACCAAGATTCAATGATGATTTCCATGGTTATGATAATTTACCTGAAAACCAACCTATGAACACTCCTAGTGATGAAGAGGTTCGCTATCATACGTTGTTGAAGTAGTGTGAGGAAGAATTATATCCTGGGTGCAATAATTATTCGAAACTATCATTCATTTTTCACTTGTGCCATTTGAAAAGCATGAACGGTTGGTCTTCGAAGTCTTTTACTATGCTTCTTGAATTGATGTCCAATGCATATCCTATGGTGTGTCCATTTCCATCTTCTTGGTATGAAGCAAAAAGGTTGATAAATGAATTAGGTCTTAGATATGAAAAGATTGATGCATGTCCAAATGATTGCATGTTATATTGGGATGATGGAAGAAAAGATAGGACAATGTTAGACAATTGTTTGGTGTGTAATACTTCACGTTGGGAGAATCCGATTGAAATGGATTGCATCGATGAGGGTGAGCGAGATGCTAATAGAAGGAAAAAACCAAGGAAAGTTCTACGGTACTTCCCATTGATTCCAAGGCTGAAAAGAATATACATGTCATCGAAGATGGCCATGGATATAAGATGGCATGATAGAGATCGTGTGAAGGATGGACAATTAAGACATCCGGCTGATGGTTTAGCATGGAAAGATATTGATGCTCGTTATCTAGATTTTTCTCTCGATCCTCGTAATATTCGTCTTGGACTTGCTAGTGATGGTTTTAATCTATTTCGGACATTGAACACCAATCATAGCACTTGGCATGTTATTCTAGTTCCTTATAATCTCCCGCCGTGGATGTGTATGAAACAATCCTCATTTATTTTGTCGATGATTATACCAGGGCAAAAGGGGCCAGGTAATGACATTGATGTGTATTTGCAACCTCTCATACATGAGTTAAGGAAGTCTTGGGATGGTGTCAATGCATTTGATGCAACTTCTAAGCAAAACTTCCGATTACGAGCTGCTCTGATATGGACTATAAATGATTTTCCAGCGTATGCAAATTTGTCGGGGTGGAGTACAAAGGGTGCACTTGCTTGCCCATGTTGTGGAAGTGCTACTTCATCAAGATGGTTAAAGTTTGGTAAAAAGTTTTGTTATATGAGACATCGGCGATGGTTACCAGATGATCACTTATATCGGCTTCAACCTACACAATTTGATGGAACAATAGAGGTTAACAAGGATCCACCTACACCTTTAGGAGTTGCTATTCGTAGGCAAATGGATGTTATAAATCATGTTTATGGCAAGTCATCACATCGCCCTACAAGATCCGCTCAATCTAATCTTATGAAATGCCCCGAAAATTTCTAATTGCATAAACTACAATTAAAGGATATTTATTATAAGAATTATTCAAATAAATCATTTTTAAATTGAATTAATTAGGGAAAATTAAGAAGAAATTTAGAAGTATTTTAATTAGGAAAAAAATTGGGTATTTTATCTAATTAAGGGTTTCATTTAGGAAATTAATTAAATAAATTATTTTATTTAAAATAAGGAGGATAAAATATTTCCAAATTAATATGAATTTTATAAATAATTTAATTGGAGAAATTAGGGTATTTTGTTAATTAAAATAGAATTTATGAAAATTATTTTAAAAATCCTTATTTAGCCTAAAAAGGGATTTAAATATTATTATTTTTAAATATCCCAAATATTCTAATTAATTTAACTAAGCCAACCCACTATTTTTATTTTCCTTTTTTTCCTTTTTCCTTTTCTTTTTTTCTTCTTCCTCTTTTCTTTTTCTTTTTTTCTTCTTCTCCCCGAACTGGGCCAGCCGCGGCCCAGTTTTCCTTCTTCCTTCCCTCGGCCCAGCCCGCGCCCGCGCGACGTCCTCCTTCCGTGTAACACCCCAAAATTTACACATTTTTTTTAACAATACTCATAAATTAAAACTGTAAATTCTGGGGATGTTACCGCCACACTTAGTACCAGACCAGTTTATTTCTACCGTTCCGGTACCAAGTGCTAAGGCTAAGAAAAACATTATCAGTAATGCCATACAAATTTAAATTTATAAAAACAGAAATCAGAGTACGCGTAAGTATTACATAATTCGAAATACCAACCATTGTTTTTCAAATAATAATTAAACAACATTAATAAAATTGTTTCTGCAACTTAAACATAATAAAAATAACATGAGTCATAAATTAAAAGGAAAAACGGCCACGTCTCTCTCTAGAAGTCGATCCAGTCCAGCTATCACTTTGCCCCTCCTGATGTCCCATAAACATCGATAGCATCAAAATAAATATCTCCTACCTGCAATAGATCAGACGGGCCTTCTGCTCGTGGGAATGAGCATCACCCATGAAACGGGTGATCAGTACGCTACGTACTGAGTAAGGTAACCGAATACTAAGGCCGACACATAACACATCAATCAATGTAAGATAACATTCCACATGCTTATCACCATCCATACATACAATACATAGGAACATGAAGTAAATCATTTAAAGTCAATGAATCTATACATAAGGCCCAAGAGATCAATTATTTACTTAATCTTTCCTTTATTAAAAGTACATACACACATATTCTTTATCGGTCTATACGAGTACGGGAACCCCACTATTCTCGCCGGTGGATCGGTCTCCAGGGCACTCCGGCTCCTGGCCACTATTATAGCCGGTGGATCGGTCACACTAGGGCACATGCCCTACCACTATTATAGCCGGTGGATCGGTCTGGCCCCTTCTCGTACGGTGTTCCACTATAAGTAATTAATATCTTCTTATATATTATCAACATATATGGTTTGGTTTGTTGAGCTCGGGATCCCCCACTATTATAGCCGGTGGATCGGTCACTAGGGTAACATACCCTACCACTATTAAGCCGGTGGATCGGTCTCCAGGCTACCGCAGTACCTGGCCACTATTATGCCGGTGGATCGGTCTGGGCCCGTCTCAACATCTTCCACTTTACGTGTTTAATGTCTTATGTATTTTATTCAGAGTATTCATTTCAAGCCGGGAACATCCAATACCAAATTCGAAACAACAATAATACTAATTGAATGAATTCGAAATCCACGTAGATCCTCTTCCCATGCATACCCTAGCTCCCATGCAACCCTAACTCCATGTAAACCCTAATTCCATGCACTCCATGTTTTCATGCAAACCCTAATTCATGCCTCACTTTAACTCCCCGTACACCCCATTCCCATGTAAACCCTAATTCCATGCAAACCCTAGGTTCACGTATACGTATTCTCATACAATCTTTATGAAACCTTAATCCTCATGCAAAACCCTAGATCCACGTATACATACTTCCATGCAACTCAGATCCCCCTACAACCTTAATTCCATGTAGGCATGTTTTCATGAAACCCTAATCCACATGCAACACCCTAACTCCACATTAATTCATGCAAACCCTAATATTATGTTATTCCATGCACACCTTCAACTCCTCGCTATTCCATGCAAACCCTAGTATCATTCCTTTTCGTGCAAACCCTAGCACCATGCCATCTCATGCAAACCCTAGTACCCTCCTCTTACATGCAAATCCTAATTCATATATCATTTCAGGTCATACATTAATGACATAAGCATACACATATTTTTCATGGCGCATGACATTCATAATAACATACTTCAACTTTGTAACCATATTACATGCATAATCAATAAGAACAGCGAACATAAAATACATAACATATCATATTCATAACACATGCAAACACACAAATGGCCTTAGTAGACCCTTACCTAAAACGTCACCGGTCTTGGTGCACGCTCCTATTCTACTTGAGGGATTTGATTGGGTTCGCCTATTATATCATAACATATTATGGTTAGACCTTCCTATATAATTCTAACTTATTTCGAGGTTTGGTTTTTACTTAAAATACTACTACTTAATAATTAACTATAGAAACTATTACAATTAATTTATTATTTTCATTCTAAAGGGTGGTGATACAAGGGTTTCTACCCTTCACCAAAATAGTAATAATAGCAATAATAGTAATAATAGTAATAATAATAATACTAATAATAATAATAATAATAATAATAAAACATTATTAATAATACTCTTATTAGTAGAATATTAATATTAATAATACCATAATTCTTAAAATTACAAGGTGGCTTTCAAAATCAATCCATTTAATAATAACACTATTTAAAAATGTAATAATGATATTAATATTATATATACTTATAATATAAAGTTAATAAAGATAATAATAATAATAATATAATTAGAAATAATGTTAAAAATGTTAATAATAGTTGTAAAAAGCAAAAGTGCGAGACTTAGTTAAAATTTTAGGTTTATAATCCTCCTGAAATAATTAAAATATTAAATAAATAATTACACTAATAATAATAATATTAATATTAATATTATTATTAATAATAACATTAAACATGTAAAAATTTAATTAAATAAGTAAAGGCCGAGATGAATAATATATCTTACTCAATAATACTCCCAAACCTGTAAAAAAAATTTAGAAATTAGAATACATTCAATATTACTAATAATAATAATAATAATAATAATAATTAAAGTTGAATTAACACTAAAATTTAGGCTAAAAATAGAATAATTATCAATAATTCAAAACTAAGTGTTTAAAATGTCTAGGGTTTCACCTTGAGTCGGAGGATGTAGGTGGAACCGGCGGTGGTTCCCGGAGGTGGCCGGAAAATGGATCTAAGAGGGTTAAAAATGAAGAAAAAGAGGTGAGGGGGAAGGAGAAAAATAAAATAAATCTATGGGGATGTGGAGGAGATTTATCAGGAGTTAATGGTTGGTTTGGAAGGTGTTAGAAGCGGCGCATGTGGTGGTGGCTGGCGTTTCAAGGTCTCGGGGTGGAATTTTCTGTCGAAGCAACTAACCAACTTTACACGATTATGGAGTCTTGTACAAGGTGAATCGAAGGTCGTGGATGGTCTAGTTAATTAGAGGGTGTTGCAGGGAAGATATTGGGATGAAGAGAAGGCGTTGAAGTTAGCCAGAGATGGAGGAAGAGTCGTCTAAAGAGGCGGTGGCGCACAAGCGATGCTTAGGGTTTCGGGGGAAAAAAAATCCCGAACCCAGGCCATAAGAGAGGTATTTATAATGTTGGAGGTTAATTCCGAGTTGGGGAAGTTATCAGAGGGTCAAATCTGGTGAGAACGTGATGGTTATGGTGTCGATCGGGCAGCAAAATTTTCAAATTTTGCCCGACCCTTCGCGAGAGGAATGGAGCAAACGAGCGGGAGAGAGAGACAGTTGAGGGTTTCAAATGAACGTGCAGACCGAGAGGAAGAAAACGAGCGGGAGAAGAGCTGGTCACGCCACGTGTGGCCGGCGACGTCATTTTCGGGGGAGAGAAGGAAGGTGGGTGGTTATGGCGTCGGGCGGGAGGAGGAAGAAGAAGATGGGGGAGGCTGGCCGGCCGGTTTTGCGGGAGAGAAAAGAAAGGAAGAGGAAGGGCAGGCCGGGCGGTTCGTGCGACGTAAAACGTCGTTTAATGAAACGACGAGCTTTGAAGAAATAAAAGGCTGAATCGCGGCGTCTTGAGTTAGCTGGTAACGGTTATAAAATTTAAGTGAAACGCGGCGTTTAGTTGGAAAAAATATATGAAACGCAGCGTGGGGAGGGACGAGGCAGGCGGCGATGCGGGCTGGGTCGCGCCGAAGGAAAACGAATGGATTGGGCCGTTGCGCGGCCCAATCTCGGCGAGGAAAAGAAAAGGAAAAGAAAGAAAAAGAAAGAAAAAGAAAGAAAGAAAGAAAAAAATAAAAAGGGAAGGAAAAAGGAAAATTAAATAATTAATTTGGGTCCATTTAATTTAATCCAAATATTTAGGATATTTAAAAATAATAATATTTAAATAAAATAAATTTTAAATCCCTTTTTAGGCTAAAATAGGCTTTTTAAAGGATTTTTCCAAAATTCCATTTTAATATAATAATCACTCAAATTTTATTTAATTTAATTATTTATAAAATTAAAATTAATTTGAAACTATTTTATCTTTCTTAATTTGAATAAAATAATTTATTTAAATAACTTCCCAAATTAAAATCCTTAATTAGGTATTATACCAAAATTTCCTTTACTCAACCTATTTATAAAAAGTTTCTTATTAAATTGCCCTAATAAATTTCCTTTTATTTTATTAAAATAATTTATTAAATTAAATTTTCAAATAAGACCTCATTTAAATATAATATTTAAAATTAGAAAATTTCGGGGCATTTCATTCCGCCCCGTGCTACACCGCGTTTTGACCCATTTTAATCGGAAACTCTACGTTTCATTTAAACGCACCTCCCCCACACCCGAACCGCCGGTCTCCTTCTTTTTCTTTCTTTTCTTTCCTCCCGAATCGCCCGGTTCCCTACCTCCTTTCTTCTTCTTCCCTAGCCTTCCCCGACATCGAGCACCTGCAACGTCGTCGCCGCTGCCCAGCCGAGATTTTCGGCGCCGATCTTGCCCCTTTGACCTGCATATTCTTTCCTTTCTCTTTCCCCTGTTTCGGCAGCCTCATCAACCCAACCAAATTTCAGCTTTCTCGCGCTATCCTCTCTCTCTCTCTCTTGCGCACACCCATGCCCGTTTTGACTCCTACTGGCCGACCTCGCCATCGTTGACCCTAACCCTACCTGCCTTACCCCGTAGCCGACCCAAAGAACCCTACCCTATCTTATTTTCCCTATAAATACCCTCGTAAGCAGCTCTGTATCGAGTTTTGGTTGTTTCCCAGAATTCTCCAACCTTACCACCGCCGCCCATTCAGACGCTTCTACCGCCGCCTCCAGCCAATTTCGCCGCCCTTTCTGGCCACCCGTGTCATCCTTGCACCGTCCACTATCTAACCAAAGCTATATCGCCCTTCGATTCTTCCTGCATAAGCCGCCCCAGCTATGCAAAGTTCCCTTCCCGATCAACCCTGTTTTCTGCCCCGCCACCCTTCGCACCGCCCTTAGCCACCTCCTCCTCCGCTAAGGCCGCTTCTTTCACCTCCCAAACTGTGCTGCAGACCCTGCCCTACCTTCCCATACTTTTAGTTTCCATTTTCTCCCTCTCCTCCTCTCTCTTTCTTCTTCTCCTCCATTCAGCCACCACCATCGCCACCGTGCGCCGCCACCTTTGGCTCCGCCACCACCCTCATTCTGTCCCTCTCCTTCTGGGGAACTCAAAACACCCCAGCTCCCATTTTAATTCTTCCTATCTTGTTCCCAGCATGCAACTTTCCCCTCTTTCTTTCCTCTTTCCGGCCACCGCCGCCACCGTAGTGCGCCACCGCCGGTTTCGCCTATCCCCACCAACATTTGGATGAACCCTAGACCCTCTGTGCTATTTTCCCTATTTTTATAACCCTTAAATTATTTTATTTTAATTATTTACATATAAATACTATTATTATTATTCTTAATATTTATATTTTAATATGCACTATTATTATTATTATTTTATTATTATTTATGTTGAGGGCTGAAGCCTAATATATTTTAATTCGATTTTATTATTATTATTATTATTATTATTATTATTATTATTTCTATATTTACTATTATTAATATTAAAATGTTATAAGTATAATTATTATTATTATTATTTTCTATTTTGAATTTCCATTATTCTTATTTATTATTATTAATACAAATATTTTAACATTAGTGTTGTTAATAATGTTACTATTATTATCATGATTACTATCATTATTATTATTATTATTATTATTATTATTATTATTATTATTATTATTATTATTATCATAATCATTATTATTATTATTATTATTATTTCTGAATTGGGTTATTTAATTTACAAATAATCTTTTTAGTATTATTTTGGTAAAGGGTCTGAATCCCTTATTTCACTTTATTTTTGAGTAATGCCTTTTTATTATTATTTCTACTATTTTTATTATTCTTATTAATATTAATATTGATATTATTTTGGTATTTTTGTTATTTTTATTTTATCAAAAAAATAGTCTTATATTAAATTAGTGTTTAATATTATTTTGATAGGAGAGAGTCTAATTTTAGCTTTTCTCTCATAATAGGTAAAACCAGTCAAAACCCTAAGGAGGCGTAGGAGCGTGCTCCAAGACCGGTGTCGTTTTAGGTAAGGAGTGCTAAGGCCTTTTATGTGCTTATATGTATTACGTGTTTCGCATGTAGTGTTTATTATAATTAAATATTTTATATGTGGTATGACTTGGAGTTGAAGTATGTTGTGCATGGTATGTGTATTAATTATGTATGATGATATGTGTTGTGTATGTGAGGAAGTCGATGTGGTTTGTGTGAGAGGAAGGATGAAAAAGGAGGATGGGGAAAGAAGTTGACTAAGGGAAGTGAGTTGACCTAATTTTATGGTTTTGTAAGGAATAATCTAATGTATGGTTTTATGTGGAAAAATCGAATTTATGGTGTGTTTGGGAGAATCTAATTTACGATGTTAATTAGGAGAATCTAATTTATGATGTTATATGGGAGAATCGAATTTATGGTTTGTTTGGGAGAATTTAATTTATGATTTGATTGGGAGAATCTAATTTTATGATTTGTTTGGGGGAATCCAATTTATGGTTTTGCTTGGGAGATTCTAATTTATGATTTTATGTGGAAGAATCTAACTTATGGTCTTGTATGGGAGAATCTAATTTGTGGTTATGGAAGGGGAGATTCTAATCAATTGTATTATAAGGACAAATCTTTGGGTTTTATATGATTTGAATCTTTGGGTTGGTATGGTTTGAATTTAGGGTTTGTTAAGGATGAGTCTTTGGTTTGGTGAGGATTGAATGTAATGTTGGTATGGATGAATCTTTATGGTTTGAATTTAGGGTTTGGCATGGAAGAATCTTTATGGCTTGAATTTAGGGTTGGTATGGACAAATCTTTGGGTCTTATATGGTTTGAATTTAGGGTTTTGTATGACGGAATCTAGGGTTTACCTGGTGGTATTAATGGATGTATGTTGGTATTATGGTTTGTATGATGATATTAAGGTTTGTATGGTGGTAATTATAGTTGTATGGTGGTATTAGGATTTACATGGTGATATTGATGGTTGTATGGTGGTATTAGAGTTTGCATGGTTGAATTTAGGGCTTCACGTGGAATTTTAGGGTTTACATGAAAAGGTTCGAAGGTTTGCATGGAAAGATTAGTGTTTGCATGGAAGTGAAATTTACGTGTGAAAAGTTGATTTGGGATGTAAGGGAGGAAATAGAAGAGTTATTTGGGTGTTTGAATGTTTTGGGTGAAAAATAATACGTAAGACATTATAAGGGTATGGAGGTGACTGAATTAGGGTTTGAAGTGATTGACTATGGTTGTGGGGGTCAATTAGGGTATGTGGTGCATGTCTAGGGTTTGGTGGTAGCACATGTGTAATTGGTGAATAAAGTATGATGATGAATATGGAATTTATGAGTTAATGATTCATGCATGTCCAGGGTGAAAGCCTTTGAATAAGATACTTAAGACATTAATCACGTAAAGTGAAAGATGTTGAGCCGGGCCCAGACCGATCCACAGTCATAATAGTGGCAGGAAATATTTCCCTCGCGACCGATCCACCGGCTATAATAGTGACAGGGCATGTACCCTCGCAACCGATCCACCAGCAATAATAGTGGGGGATCCCGAGTTCAACAAAATCAAACCCTATAGTTGCTAAGACATGGGAAAGATACTAATTACTTACAGTGGAACACCGTGCGAGAAGGGGCCAGACCGATCCACCGGCATATAATAGTGGCAAGGTATGTTACCCTCGCGACCGATCCACCGGCTAAAATAGTGGCAGGGTATGTTACCCTTGCGACCGATTCACCGGCTAAAATAGTGGGGTTCCCGTACTCGTATGGACTTGATAAAAAGTATGGTGTGAAATGAATGCTGATCAGAGATTAATTTAAAAATTAATCCAGTCTACAATCGGGCCTTGTACTCTTACTTGGATGGTCGTAAGCACCTTATGTCATTGTGTTGGTAATTATGCCCTTCTATGTTTTGCATGATTTATGTGTTTGTGTGTTGGCCTTAGTGATCAAGTCACCTTACTCAGTACTGGACCCGTACTAATACTACCTTGGTTGATGGGTCCTGTGATGATCCACTGATGGTGGGGAGCAGACCTCTTTTGCAGGTTTAAGATCAGAGACTGTTTTGGGGTGGCAGGTCTGACTTGAGTGAGTAGGAAATCCGGAATTTGACCCATCGGGTTTTATCTTGTTTAAATTTATTTCTATTTAGAAGTTACAGTGTTATTTGAAACTTCAAGGGTATTGTAATTAACTCTTAATTTCTCGTACTCTGATTTTGTTGTATGATCTTTCGAATCCTTTTATGAATTGTTAATTTGAATTTAACGTAAATCTTTTCTTTAGCCTTAGCACTTGGTGCTGGAACGGTTGGAGAGAACCGGTCTGGTACTAAGTGTGGCGGTAACATTCCCAGAATTCACAGGTTTTAAGTGTTTCTATCTTAATTGCTTCCGTTTTAAAAAAAATTAGTGAATTTTGGGGTGTTTCATCTTAGGCATCCACCAGTATTAGAGATTAATGAGGACATAGATGATGATGATGAGGAGGAGGAGGAGGAGGAAGTCTCTTATGATATCCCTGTGCAACATAATTGGAAGAAAAGAAGTATTTTTTTTATCTTCCATATTGGCAACATCACCTCATCCGTCATAATTTGGATGTCATGCACATAGAGAAAAATATATGTGATAATTTGTTAGGAACATTTCTGGGTATTGACAGGAAATCAAAAGACAATTATGAAGCACGCATGGATCTTAAGGATATTGGGATACGAAAAAATTTACACCCGATCGAACATCCCAACAACAAGTATGTTTTACCTGATGCTTCTTATACCATGAATTCCACTGATAAGGTTCGTTTCTTGTCAGTTTTGCAGAAGATTAAATTTCCTGATGGATATGCATCTAACATCTCAAGATGTGTTAGTTTGAAAGACAAAAGGTTGTTCAACCTTAAAAGCCATGACAGTCATATCTTAATGCAAGATTTGCTTCCAATTGCATTAAGAGCATCTATGAGTACTGAAGTTGTTGGACTGATCTCAGAGTTATCAATGTTCTTCAAATCCTTATGTAGCAAAGAACTTGATTTACAAGAGCTTGATAATTTACAACAACACGTTGTTTTGACATTGTGCCACATGGAAAAAGTATTTCCACTAAGCTTTTTTACATGCATGGTTCATCTAATTGTGCATCTTCCAGAGCAAGTAAAATTCACTGGTCAAGTTCACTATACATGGATGTATCCTATTGAACGGTAAGGACATTTGTTATATTCCATATCCACATGGTTAGTGCTTTTAATACTTATATGGTTGAAGTGATATGGCCTAATTGTTTTATTTGGCAGGGCCTTAGTACGATTAAAATCAAGTGTCCGTAACAAAGCTCATCCTGAGGGTTCGATAGTTGAAGGATACAATATTCATGAATGTATGACATTTTGTTCACGTTATTTTGGAAATGTTGAAACTGTATTTAATCGAGGACCAAGGAATGATGAATTTGTTCAAGGTTTTAACAAGTATTTGTTCAACACTGGCGGACGATCAATAGGCAAGATTCATCATCTTAATTTAGATGATTTAAGTCTCAAGCAAGCTCATCGTTACGTGCTTATCCAACATGACTATTTTGATGCGTACCGTAGGTAATATCGCATGTATTATAATAGTTGTGTAACTTTATTAGTCGAAGTTTTTTCTTATTAAATCTAATTATATTATATGGTTTTAGTGAATTCATACGTGAAAAGTGTCGGGTCAATAGGAATATTCGACTTGATGCGAATACTGAGAAAAATGGGTGATTGAAGAGTTTTCTGGATGGCTTCAATCAAAGGTAGTTTTATTAACATGTATAAAAATACTCTTTTATTTTGTATAAATGGTGTAATTTTTTTAATTTGATTTTAGGGACGAGACTTTGAAGACACTACAGAAGGTGGACAAATTTGGAAGGCTTTGGCACGAGGACCTAATAAACTAGTTAGATCAATGAAATCTTTCATCACAAGGGGATATAGATTCCATACAAAAAAGAAAGATGAGAGGAGGAAAACTCAAAATTGTGGGGTGATGGTATTTGCTGATGGAATAAAATACTATGGAAGGATTAGAGGCATTTATGAATTGGATTACTATGGGAGTTGCCAAGTTGTATTATTTAGTTGTGATTGGGTAAATATTAATTCAAGTAGAGGCTTGAAGCAAGATATTAATGGCTTTACATTGGTAAATTTCAACCATTTGATTCATACGGGCAGAGCATTGAAAGATGATCCATTCATTCTTGCATCTCAAGCAACCCAAGTGTTTTACGTCAAAGATGGGAAGCAAGAAGAATGGTTTCACATTGTTGAAGTAAAGCCAAGATTTCCTTTTTTTTTTATTACTTTGGGGGAAATAATTAGTTTTTGTGAACGAATTAATTAGGATCATAAAAGATTTGCTTAAGCATCAGCCTAGGACTATCTATGATATAGGCAAGTCTGCATGTGTTGGTTAAGCAACAAATAGTGTCTGCTTATTCTACATCACATTCACCATCGTTATACACCGACACCTCTCTTTATCATCTTAAATAAGAACAGAAAGAAATCAATGTGAAATCCAAAACTAGAGCAGAATGCTGGTATTGTGGAAAGAAAGGTCATCCCAAAAATTTTACTTAAATACCAGGAAAGAACATTGGCCAAATAACCCATCACCTCAGAAAGAAATAATCCTTCACCAAGGCATCAATAAGAAATCCTTTCCAAAAGTCTCCATTCAAATAACCCATCACCAGTAGATAATTGGCCAAATAAACTGGCCAAGTCAGGATATCAAGCAGCTTCCAATCAATGCGCCTGTAAGGGAGAGCAATAACCAGCATCACCACTACACTTGGGGATAAAAATACTCTGTCTCAGGAAGAATATATGCACAAGGTTCTGATGATTTACAGCAATAACCAGCATCATTTTTAGCTGAGAGCATCAAAGGAGCAAGAGGATACAGATTACTCATACCTAAATAAGGGTCAGGATGAATGAGAAACCAGTAAAACTCAGTATTAACACCAAAACCTAGCAAAATATGTACACCTAACAAGGAATATTCATTGGTTATCCTCAAGGAACAAAGGGTTATAAAGTATGGATTAAAAATGAAAATAAGGTAATAACCAGTAGAGATGTGATCTTTAATGAGGCCTTTATTTCTATAGAAGACATTGAACTAGAAGAACCAAAAGAATATCAAGAAGCAAGAAGAAGCAAAAATTGGCCTATGTGGAAGAAGGCTATGGAAGAGGAAATGGATTCTCTTATAAAGAATAAAACCTGGTCTCTTGTAAAACCAACAGCAAACAAGAGAGTGATTGGATGTAAGTGGGTTTATAAACTCAAACCTGCCATACCTGGAGTTGAAAAGCCAAGATACAAGGCTCTATCTCAGGCTTGTAAAACCAACAGCTGAGAGCATCAAAGGAGTAAGAGGATACAGATTACTCATGATCTAGATAACATAAACACTGTATAATTGGAATCTATGGATAAAATTATAATATGACAAATATGTACTCCTGAGATGAAGTGAAACTTTAATTTATGATGCTTTAACTATGCAGAGTCACAGGAGCAATAATCTATGACAAATATGTACTCCTGTGATGAAGTGAAATTTTAATTTATGATGCTTTAACTATGCAGAGTCACAGGAGCAGTAATCTATGACAAATATGTACTCCTGTGACAAGGTGAAAATTTAATTTATGATGCTTTAACTTTGCAGAGTCACAGTAGCAGTAAGGTATCAAAGTATGTGCAAGCCTATAAGCACCTACATGTTACATGTAATGTGAAAATAATAATATCCATGATTGAACTAACGATACTGAATATAAAATAGTCACTGATTTTAGGAAAGATTTGTGGAGTTACATGTAGAAGTCCATGCTTCACTACCCTCTAGGACAAAATAAATTAACAATTCAATGATAGATAAAGAGAAGGAATATATTCTCTTTTATGGAAAGGAGAAGAAAATTTTCATGAAAAAATTATTTCTTCAGAGCACCATAGACTTTGGGAGAAAGGGGAATCAAGAAAGGAGAGAGAATCAGGAGGAGAGTAAGGGTCAGGATGAATGAGATACTGAGATACTAGTTTTTGAAAGGCACTCTTTTATTCAAGTGATTAGTTTTTCTTTAACCTTGCTGGTAATTGATGTTTTTTTATCTCTTAATCCTAATTTGCATAATTCAAAGATAAGTGAAGAGTTAGGAGAACTTAATTTTTTATATTCAAGTGCTACCTGCTAGGATGCTTTTCCTCTTCTGCAGTACATGATACCTATGTGTCCATTGTGATTTGGACATTGGTACTGAAGAAATCGAGAGCTGTAGCTGTTTCGGGAACTTGCATGGTTCATTTATTGATTTTCTTTGTGCAGGCTATAAGAGGGGTTGGGGAGGTTATACAATTTTATGATTATGACAGACCTTTTGCTGCATGGGGCTTTGGAGGCAGGTTGCAGGATCGATCGAAATGGAACTAGGATTGGAAATCCGTTTCTCACTTCAAAAGATCTGAATTCTATTTCTATTGTTTGGAGCTCTAAGGAAATAAAATAAAGGATAAATGATTTGTATGAAATTTGTATCTTCCAAATTTTTTGGACATAGAATTACCAAATAATGTAAGTCACTATCACCATGTCTAAAAAATATCAATGTGATTTCTGTTGGTAATAGACCTATTTAGTTTTTTGGACATTTTTACACTTGTAGGAATAAAATTATAATTAATATCATTCTAGGAATGCATATGACTTTGTAACATTTTTGCTTCACTTTCTCAATTAATTTTAATTAATTAGAAAGTTAGATTATATTCATTTATAATGTTGTTTAACTATCGATATATATTTTTGTGCTACAGTGAAGTATTTGAAGATACTACATGGGACACCAACATATATATATACACATCAACCTAGGTGTATATATACAACGGAGGCAAACACTGACTTATTTGGATCCGGGCGGCTATATTTTGTATTCCACATTTTGTAATGGATGACCTTAGGTATTAAATTGATATATATGTACATTTCGAAGAAATGTAGTCTAGACATTGATGTAGCTATGCTGTCATTTTGGACATTGTTGAACATATATTAGTATATATAACTTTCAATGAAATATTGTTAATGCAGGTTTATGAATTATATATACCAAATGTGTATTATTAGAAAAAAGTCTGATATAAATCATTACAGGTTAATATTAATATACTTTTTCACAGGGTATCTTATAGGAAGAGTCGGTAATACACATTTTAAAACCGTCAATAATAATTTTTAGAGACGGTTCTTAACAGTCGGTAATACATATTTGAGACGGTTAAAAACCGTCGGTAATGTAGATTAGAGACGGTTCTTAACAGCCGGTAATGTAGATTAGCGACGGTTAAAAACCGTCGGTAATGTAGATTAGCGACGGTTAAAAACTGTCAGTAATGTAGCTTAGCAACGTTTTATAACCGTCGGTATTGTAGATTAGCGACGGTTTTCAAAACCGTCACTAATACATTAGCGACGGTTTATGTAACCGTCGGTAAATGTTTAGTGACGGTTTTTAACCGTCTCTAATATTTATTTAACCGTCGTTATTAAACGATTTTACTGTAGTGATATATATAAGATTTAGAGCTATTTAAAAATATAATTGTTAATCATCATTCAAACATATCAAAATTGGATATTCTCTAATAGCTACATACTATTATATCATATTAATTGTTATTTTTCTCAATAAATAAATAGTCATATTGACATTGTTTTGATTTAAAATAATGTGATTTTATTTTAATATTTTGTGCTAATTTTTTTCAGTTTTGAAGGTGATTTTGTTAACTTATACATTGATTATTTCTATCAATATGTGACGCCCTTTTTTATGAAAATTGTATGTTATTATAGTTTATATGTATTTTATTATGCTAATTATGCTAGATATTCATATCTCTATAATGTATGTGTATATTATAATAATGATTTTTTTAAGTGATTATGTAATCTATTGTACTTATTATGTTAATTTAGGTGGTAATTATGTCAACTTATATAGTAATTATGTATATCTATATGGTGATTACGTCCATTTTTATAAGAAATATGTGTGTTACTATTATATTTTTTAAAACTTACTATATAAGTTATTGTGTTCATTATATACATTTTCTATGGTAATTGTATTTGCTACAATAATATTTATAAATATATATATATATATATATATATATATATATATATTATAATAATTATATCAACTATTATGATAATTATTTATTTTTATATGGTGATTAAAAGTGTTAGTATTTTGTTAACTCTCAGTAAATATTGTTGGCGCACTAAAATTCGGGTACATGTACCTAAATACAGTTTAGGGCTTGTTCGGTATAGGAGTAATAGGGATAAAAAAAAAATTTCTCTATTTTATAACTTTTATATTAATTATTTAATAATAATAAATATATTTTTAATGAAATATCCATTTTAGATTAAATTAAGATCTAAAATGAATATTCATTAAAATAAAAATATTTAATTTTAAATAAATTATATAAGATATAAAAAATATAAAAATAATTTTTTATCCCTATTATTTTTATATCAAACAAGCACTTAAGTTTATCTTATAAGTATTGCGACGATCTACATTGTGGTGGCGTCGGTGAGCAATTTAAGGCCCTGATGTAAACTAATAAAAGAGGTAATGCATGCATGATTGGCGAGGCTTTTTACCTCGGCAATCCAACGGAGATCTGGTTAAGAAAAACCAGGAAAAACGATCATGTAGGACAAAATCTGGATCTTTATTATTTCTTTAAAATTGAATTCAGTGGAGTACAGCTATGCTTGCGGGACTGGAAAGGAGAATTGACACCTGTAAAATTGTTCTACACTGCATCTAATACCTCAAAATCTCTATTCAACTATCATACAATGTTGTACCATACGTGTGGAATCTCGGACGACATTAATTGTAAGATTCAAGGAATCAGAATATCTTCCTTCTTCTATACTCTCTTCCGCCACAAGATAACGTAAATTATTTGAACGAATATGCTTGTATTATCATAATACGATAGATCTCTCCTGCAACTTGTTCTTTGTTGCAAATACAAATTGAATACTCAATTTGTTTGGCATGGCTCAGGCTATTTGCTGCAGCGCCTGTACATGCCATAATAATTGAAGTGGCACAGCCCAAGAATCGGGTCCGAATATTTTTAGTACAACTTGAATTTATTTTTTTTTCGTACGTTTTTTCATCGATATCCGCCGGTAGGATGGTTGTGGCTGGCTCAGCATATAGATGTTTTTTCTTGTTTGTTCGGTGCTGCCATAAAGTGATCGTGTTAATTGGCCTTGCTCGTCACGATCAATCTTCATTTTTTTTGTTTTTAAGTAATGTTTGAGACAAATGTCGCGTGTGTGACATCTAAAATCTCCTTTTCGGATTGATTAAGAGATTTATAAACCACATTGATTGGTATCGTAAGAAGAATTTATTAGTTTCGTCAGCACTTTAAATAATTTGTTAACTATTTACATACTGTTTCATAAAGTACTAAATATATCAATTGTATCCTTTATTGAAAAGTACTACAACAATTAATGTGTAAAGAAAAAAGGGAAGGCGATTCACTATGTTGTCGACCACAGACGCTTCAAATAATACTACAACTATGTCTATCAAACTCAAAATAGAGAACTATGATCAAACTCCTCTCTGTCCTTCTCATCCTCAAATTTACTAGTAACCATAATTATAAAATAGCAACTATTATATTACCGTCACATTTAATATATATATAAAAAATATTTTAGGTTAATTTATCAATTCCAATTAAGCTAATACCATGCCAAAGGTTCCCCTTCCTCACCGGCAGACGTCTAACCCTCATCTGTCGCATTCAAACTACCATCTTTACACCCATCAAAATTCTCCAGAACTTCTTGGCAGATTTACCAACCATCCACACAGTATCGTAGCCAAACCATCCTACAGAGTAGCCTCCCGTGGCACTCGCTCGGGCACACCACCTCACCAAAATGATAGAAGAAAGGTTGCGCCTTCAGCAAAAGGAGATGAACGCCAACAGGTTAACCGTGCAGGGCTGCGACCGGGTAAGAGACTCTTCTCTGTATTCATTGATAACATTGTTGGTGACGTTAATGTAAGGGAAGTGCAGGAGGTTTTTGAAGTGGCTGGGAAGGTGGAAGATGTCTTTATTAGCAGGAAACTTAGGCGGGGAAGAAGGTTTTGTTTGGTTTTGTGCGATTTGGGGATGAACGAGGGGCAAACGAGGCAGTGCGAAAATGCAATGGGATACTCCTGCATGGGCCGAAGCTTTACGTCAAGATGGCAAGATTTGGGAGAGAGGGCCAGATCATGCACCAGAGGACGGTGAATAGGAATGCGGCGACGAAGGATAGGAGCATGACGAAGTGGAGTAACGCATGGAGGGATGACAGGTCTTATGCGATGGTGGCTGGGAGGAGGATGGAAAAACGAGGAATACAGATGCGGGTGGATAAAGAGGAAATGGAATGGTTAGAATGGAGTGTTGTAGTTGAGGCGGAGCGTCCCATGATGACGGACTTGGTGACTCAGCGGTTAATGGCGACATGGAGTACGCTTAGCAAGGTGCGAGACCTCGAAAGGTACAAGTATCTTCTTACCTTCGAAAATATGGTGGCTACTCTCGATGCAATGGATACCGAAAGCCTCTTGCATGAAACGTTCAATGTGGTTAGAAAATGGAAATTGGAAGACGCATGCTACATCAGGAGGACGTGGGTTGAAATTAGAGGGCTTCCGATTGTGGCATGGAAAGAGGAGGTGGTGAGACAGGTGATGTTTATAGTAGGTCGATGGGTTTGCTGGGAGGAAGACAAAGATTTTGGGGACTCCATGGAGGTAACTAGGGTTTTGGTTGATACGGCAAGGATGGGGGATATCAGGGATCAAGTGCAACTAAATGTTAATGGGAAGGAGTTTACGCTGCAGGTCTCTGAGGTGGGGCGTGGTTGTTTGCCGTGCCAGAAGCCGGCGGAGAGTAAGAAATTATTCTGGCCATGTTCGACCGAGTCCGACGAGGAAGGTGAAGGGGTGGAAAAGATACCATCGGGAAGGGAAACGTGCATGGAAGGCGAGGAGGTGAGCAGTAGCTCGGTGCAGGTGTTGCGTCCAAGGAAGGGTGAAGCGTTGAAGGATGTGCAGCCGTTAATTGGGGCTGATGAAGCTGAATCCACAACAGCATGGGAAAGGAAAGAAGGGCCACAGTGGGGGGAAGGGGAGTTAATGCAGGCGGTGTGCGTTGGTGGGTTGGGACAGGAAGGAAGGAATCGTGAGCCTTAGGAAGAGGAGGGGTGGCGGCGTCACGTGCAAGAAAGAGAGTTAGTATTGGCAAGAGAGGGAGACGGGATGGCGTGGTTGAGTGGAATAGAAAGGGTTGAGCAGACGATTGGGCGAGAGGCTGACGGTTTATTGAAAATATAGGGGAAGGGAGTGGAGACCTGTCGGGCACAGCGTGAGTGTTTCGGGGTGAATCAGCAAGGGGGTGGCTCGGGGGAGGCACGATCCGTTGGGTCAACCAAGACTATTTTAGCAAGGGTTGAACATGACATTGAGGAAGAGAGAATGCTCGTAAGGTGGTGCAGAAGTAAGGAAGGATTAGGGGGAATAGGGGCAGAAATGAAAAGAGGAGGTGAGGAGGGGAGTGGTAAGGAGAAGAGCTGGGAGGTGTCTACTTCTAGTGATGATAGGCCTCCACCCGGGTTTGAAGGTTGTGAGAATAATAGGTTGCCGGCACACCAAGGGGAGAGGGACCAAATGATTAGAAATGGAGATGATGGGAAAGAAAGGGAGGAGGAAGGATGGGTAGAGGCGAATGAATGCTGGAAGATAGGAAAGGAACTTGGGCTTACATCAAACGAAGAGAAGAAGTGTGTCGAAAAATTGGCGGGTCTTAGAAGGAGCCAAAGGAAAATAAAGGAGAGGCAAAGATGAAGGTAGAAGAGAAGGGGGAGAGCGCACAGGTCATCAATGGTTGTAATTAGTTGGAATATAAGGGGGATTGGAGCGGTAGGGAAGATGTCGTGTTTGCAAGCGTTGATTGCAAAGGAAAAACCGTGGGTGTGTGGATTGGTGGAAACTAAATATCGGGTGATCTTGGACTCCTGGAAACATAAGGTGTGGGGTTCTGATGTGGTTGAATGGAGGGATTCAATGGCACAAGGAAGAAGTGGGGGTTTGATAATAGGGTGGAACACAGCTTTTTGAGTTAAGGAAGTTTAGTAGTGGTAGTAGGTGGATATTGATTGAAGGACGCTTCTGCTCTCTGGCGATGGATTGCGGGATTCTTCTGGTTTATGGAAACCCAGTGTCAAGGGATCGAAAGGCCCTGTGGGAGGAGTTGCGGGGCGTGGGACAACAGTGCAGGGATCCCCTAATTGTCGTGGGGGATTTCAATGAGGTCAGATCTGGTGTTGAGAGGGAAGGAGGATGGGTAGACAATAGCAGTGTGAAGGAATTTAATGAGTGGATCGATAAGATGGGGCTGGTTGATTTGAAGCCATCAAATTTGAAGTTTTCCTGGCATAAGGCGAAGTCTACAAGTCTTTTAGACAGGTTCCTAGTGGACCCTAGCTGGTTGGTGTCGTGCCCAGATGTGGAGTGTGTTGGATTAGGTAAGTCTCTCTCGGACCATAACCCTATCCGTATTAGCTTTATGAAGTGTGGGAAAGGACCGATTCCGTTTCGATCTTGGGATATGTGGTTCTCACATCCTCATTTTCAAGGTTTTGTGGCCAAGTGCTGGGCTAGTTTGGAGGGGAGAAGATGGCAAGATAAGCTGAAGATGTTGAAGGGAGAGCTGAGAAAGTGGAATATGGAGGTATTCGGGGATATTGACTCAAAAATTAGGACGATTGAAGTAGAGTTGGGCAAGTTGGAGAGCCCTAGGATTGGGAATGTTTGTGATGAAGTAGTGATTGCTAGACGAGCGGCGCTATAGAGTCAACTTTGGACATGGCATAAGAGGAAGGAGGCATACTGGCTACAAGCTTCCAAGGTCAGAGACTTTAAGGAAAGAGATAGGAACACCAAGTATTTCCATGCAGTTGCAGCGGTAAAGAGAAAGAAAGCGATCATCAATAGGCTTATTCACGATGGAAGGAGTGTACAGATTCAGCAGAGATCAGGGTGATCATCACATCTTTTTATAAGAAGTTGTACGAGCACCAGGATCTACCTGATATTGAGATTAGTGAGGACGGCTTTAGCAAATTGGCAAGGGAGAAGAGCTTGGCACTGGAGAGCTTACCGGTTGAGGAGGACGTCAAAAAGGCAGTATGGTCATGTGATCCGCTGAAGGCACCAGGTTATGATGGATACCATATGGGTTTTATCCGAAAGATGTGGGGAGTTATTGGGAAGGACTTTACTGAAGTAGTATTGGATTTCTTTCGGGGTGGCAGATTATCACCGGCGCTCAATACAACTTTGGTAACTTTGATTCCCAAAGTGGCTGAAGCAGAGGAGGTGCACCAGTTTAGACCCATTAGCATGGTGGGATGCATTTACAAGGTGATTTCGAAGATTCTTACGCAGAGGTTGAAACAGGTTGTTGATGAGTTGGTAGGGGACTCGCAGTCAGCTTTCATTGAAGGAAGAAGTTTTTTGGATGGAGCCTTGGTGGCTAATGAAATTGTGCAATGGTCTAGAAGGAAGAAGAGTGTGAGAGGGGTTATGGTCAAATTGGATTTCCAGAAGGCTTATGATAGTATCAGATGGGATTTCGTGGTCAACATTCTGAGGATCATGGGCTTTGGTGACAGGTTTAGAGGATGGATTAAGGAGTGCATTTCGACAGCTAGTATCTCGATTCTTGTGAATGGGTCTCCTGCTCCACCCTTCACAATGGGGAGGGGTCTTAGACAAGGGGATTCGATTTCCCCCTTTTTGTTTGTGATAGCGGTCGAAGCGTTTAATCAGCTGATCAGGAGGGGTGTAGAGAAGGGGTTGATTCATGGTATAAGAGTGGGGCGACAACGGTGTCATGTGACGCATCTACAGTTCGCTGATGATACAATGATTTTCTGCGAGGTGTCCACTGAGAATATCAAGAATTGGAGGAGAGTTCTGGAGTGTTTCTACTTGCTCTCGGGTTTGGAGGTGAAATTTGCTAAGACGGAACTCATAGGTCTTGGTGTGGAAGACCATTTTCAGAGAGAGGCGGCTGACTTATTAGGATGTGCCATTGGTAAGTTACCTTCCGTTTACCTTGGCCTCCCTTTAGGGCCAAATGCTGGTAGAAGACAGACTTGGAAACCAGTAATTGATAAAGTGAAAAAGCGGTTATCAGGGTGGAAGTCAAAAGTGCTATCTAGAGCAGGAAGATTGGTCCTCATCAAAAGTGTGCTCAACAGCTTACCCATGTACTTTATGAGTCTTTTTTGGATTCCCAAGGGCGTGGTCAAAGAAATCATTAGTATTCAGCGTAATTTTTTCTGGGGCCAGAGTGGGAACAGAAAAAGTCTACCTTTAGTCAAATGGAGTGAGATTCAGAAGCCTAAAAGCTTGGGAGGACTCGGAGTGGGGGATATCACAATGAGGAACAATGCACTATTGTTCAAATGGTGGTGGCGGTACTACTCGATTGATGGGTCGTCATGGAAGAACATTATCTCCTCAATTCACTATGGGGAGCAGTGTACGGGTGGCCTGGACCTGGGCTGTCAGAGGAGGTGGTCACCGTGGACAGATATTGTAAAGTTAGGGAGAACTAATCCTACCTTGAAGGAGGGGTTGTCGGTTGTTGTAGGGGATGGGAAAGGGATTAGTTTCTGGCATGATGACTGGACCGGATCAGGAGACTTGAAGAGCATTTTTCCAAGACTCTTCTCGGTTTCTGGCCAGGGGAGAGGATTGCTAGCATGGGGAGATGGGAAGGATCAATGTGGAATTTGAGGTTATGGTGGCGGCGGGGTCTCTTTGATTGGGAGGTAGAGCAAGTCGAGCAATTGAAGGGCCTCATTAGCCAAGTCCCCCTGACCAGAGATAAAGTTGATGCTTTCATATGGGTTTTTGATGATAGTGCAAGTTTTTCAGTCAAGTCGTTTTGTCAGAGGACTTACCAGAAAGAGGACGAGGACCGTCATCGTCACTCGAATCTCAGGTTGATCTAGAGCGGACTAGCACCCCCAAGGGTCGAGATTATCTCCTGGTTTGCAGTACAGAGACGGCTTAACACGAGAGACAAATTGGCTAGACTACATATTTTGGGTCCTGACGAAACAGGATGCCCGTTTTGCAAGGAGGTAGAGGAATCGGTGAATCATGTGTTCCTCCATTGTACCGTGGTCGGGAGGATTTGGTATGAGATTAGCGACTGGTTGGGGTTTTCATGGGTGCAGTCTAGGTCTATGGAGGAACATGCTTCTGCTTGGCTTGGAGTGCATAGGACTGGGTTAAGGGGAGATATCTGGCGCACAGCTTTTTTCGCAATCATTGGAGCTATCTGGGAGTTCAGGAACAAAGTGGTGTTTGAGGATTGTCAGGTGTGTAGTAGATGGATGATTTTGCTCATTAAAGGGAGAATTGGGTCATGGATTAAGGCAAACAGAAAGGAGTTTCCCTATAGGATCCAAGAAGTGGTTCATAATGTTGATGCGTTCCTATAACTTTGTATTGCCCTTTTGGCGCTTTGTCGCTATCTTAATTATCAAAAAGAAAAAAAAAAGAAAAAAGGGAGAAAAAATAGGGATAAAACAAAAATAAACATTAATTTTTATAAAATAATTTTTATTTTAAAACAAGATTATTGGCTAAATTTCTTGAATATATAATAATAATATTCTTACGCACTTTGAGTAGATTTATGAGTTTATAAATTGAAATTTATAGTTTCTAAGACACTTCTAGTGGCTTTATAAACTTAATTTGACATTTTTCTTACATGATATTAGTTTGTAAATGAATCCAACAATTTATTTACACGTTTCTAGTTATTTCATAAGCAACAATAAATAATTTTGCTGCATGCTTCCATTAGTTTTGTAAACTTAATTATATGGTTTTATAGAGTATGGAGGTGTGATTATTTTATTTTATATTTTTTACCTGTCTACTTACTTTCTTTTCCCTTTTACCTGATAGGTAATATTATGGTTACAACTAAATTAATTGTGAGATCCAAATACTATTACATAGTTATAATAAGGTTATAAATATGTTGGTAGCAAAATTAGTATTTTCTTTAACCCGATTGTATGTTTTTGGCATCAACAATCATCAGTGATAACCACAATAAGTATATAATGAAGGTGGTTGTTACCAACCATCCTCATCTTTGATTGCAATTAGCATGTAAGTCAATTGTTGTTGAAAATTAGTATCACTTTTCCGTACGATGCACACGATTATAAGTGATGTTCGGACAGAGTTTGATATATTGTAATAATTATTTTTAAAATAATAAGTACGAAAAAGAATATAGAAAGTGAAAAAATTGTAAAAAAAATACATTATGATTATTATAATAGACAAAATATTGGTTAAATGATGAAATAATAAAATAATACACTATATATAGAAATGATAGATAACCGAATAAGGAAATACATAATCTAGCTAGATAATTTGTAACACTTTCTCGAAGACAACATTTGTTGTATATGTATTCTTACTCCCATTGTTATCGCACATCAAAATTTTTCATCATGTGATGACGTGTGATCCTGGACATTATAACATACAACTGACCATTACTCAAGATTGATTTTTTCAATAATAGCCCAACATTAATTTTTTTATTCATTCTTCTTTTTTCTTTTTGGTCATTGGTTTTTTTACAATCAACTAACTCAAGTTGAAAATCAAAAAAATACATTCATTACTATAGTTTGATTCCTATGAATGTATAATTAAACACATAAAGATACACCATTTAACTATATTTGATGTCCAAATAGGTTGTAAATTGAACATCTAGTTGAATACTTTATGCAGGTAATGATATATTTTATGATGTAATCCAATTAATGTTATATTCCCAAAGTAAATTAATGTATAATATTCAATAATATACTAGAAATATAAAAAGAAATAATTGAAGGCTCACAACGTTTAGTTTATTATGAATTGTTGAAGATTATATAGTCTAGGTAATTTGATACTTGTCGCTCAATATATAAGTCAGAGTTCATAATTGCATCATTGAATTATTATAACCAAAAGGTTGTATTGAATAATCAATTTATTAGCAATAATTGATGCAATTGGGTGGAACATTTTATCTATATATTGTATATAGTCTGCCAAAAAACTCCAATTTTATATAATTATAGATCATGGTGATGGATTGTAATTCCAATTAGAGAGTAATTGAAGGCACATAATGAGAATATTATAATGCAGGAGCATCCCCCTCATGTGATGACAATAATCTATTAATAAATTTTTCTAAGTTATGAGAATAAAAAAAAACTCTTCTTACTTGGATTAAAATATGAGCTAGATTATATAGAGTCATGCAACAAAAATTATAAGCCATAAACTCACCATATTTTTTAGCTTCATTATGGCTTAAATATGGCTCAAAAATATGGATTGAAAAGCCATGCAAAATTTAGCCAACATCCAACAAAAATCAGCATATAAAAGCACCCATTATTCTAAAATCACAAGCATGCAACCACTTCACTTTTGTAGTAGATTTTGAAGTTAAGTTTTGGTATTTTCCAAGACATTAAGTAGAATTAATTGAGGGAATTTAATGTCCTAAAAATCAGCCAAAGGGGGTCTTAGGGATTGTTTATTTTTTTCATTTAATTAATGCATGAGTAATGAACTAGTTTTCCTTTTTCTTATAATTTATATTTCCTAAGTCCTAATTATTATCTTGTTAACCTAATGTAACAGCTAGTTCATAGGAAACGGATGATGGGAGGCTTGAAACATCAACTCCCATACTAATTATTTGAGTCCAACCATAGTTAGCATGCATTAGAGTAGAGTTTGGTTAAGTTGAACTCTTGTGGTTACATGAAGATTGGTTATAATTTTCTCAACTTCTTACACTATTATATTGGTGTAAAGAGGAATGAAGGAGGCAGAATTTGAGTATTATGTAGACCCCCAAGTCATGTTTTTTTTGTTTCAACCAACCTAGTGCATGGTTTGTTGAGTTTTACAAAAATATTACGATATTTATGTTAAGAGTTGTTGCCTTAAGTAGTGATTATAAGTATTTGATTTCAAAGGTTACTTGAATGTCAAATCCTTTTTTCATCTCATCCTTTCTTATATTTTCTCTTTTGTTGGAGCTAAATCTAAGTTTCATCATCAACTCTTAGCAATACCCAATTTGTTTAGCATTTTATGCATCACATTATGTCATTAAATTGGTTGATATTTTGTGTTTGAATAGATGGTTAAGGTGATATGTATCTCATTGATTTCAATGGAATGTAACATGAATTTGAGATTAAGGAAAATTTAAAAATGGTTGTTGGGCCTTTCAACTTCTATTTGATGCTGGAAAATGTCTCTGGTGCCAACTGAAGAAGACCAGATGAGGTGAAGGTCAACACATACAACACTTATTAAATTAAATACAACAAGAATATCATGAAAATGAATTTTTTTAATTAAGATTAACAGGTTTTTAACAACATTTAAATAATTTTTGTGATTATGTCAATTATTTTAGTGATTACATCAATAATTTTGGTAATTATATATGTAACTATGGTGATCCCATAATGTGTCCTATCACAGCTTGATGTGGAGCAAAAATTTGTTAATATTATTGATAAAGTTAAGAGGAATAATGCCAATCAATGTGTGATTTAATTCCTTGTTTAAGTTTTTCTTTTTATCATTATGTTATCCCACATTGCTTAAGAATATAAGGTATTAGTGTTTTTTTAATATATATATATATATATATATAAGTTTTTGTTTTGCATAACACATTAGATACCAAGAGTTAGAAAGCATTTGAATAGTTCATAAAAAAGAGATCCCTCCTCACATCTTATCATCAAGTTGGAAGTTGATTATTCTATTAATAAAGATTGGTTGATTGATTTCATTATTGTTATTTCTAGTGTATTAGAAATACTAGATTCCTTATTTAATGAAGGCACTTGCTAAAGCAATTCTAACCCAATCACATTTTCATCCAGCAAGATATAGTATCAAAGAAAGGTATTTAGCTTAGTTTATATAGTCTTTGAGTGTTGGTACTAGATTGAGCCAAATATGGGAAATAGTGCACCAACAAGTTGAAGGTCTAAGTCTGAATGAGATGGTGACCAACACAATTGATATAAGAAGTGTTGATGAAAGGCATGGAGACCATCCTACTGATGATGATCATAGGATGCAATTCCTATGGAAGGTATTATGTGCTTAAGAAGAGCAACTTAACCAAATCACCTAGATTCTTCTCCACTTGGTTTAGATGCCAATAATGTGCAAGAAGATGGTTATAACAACCACGCTAAGGAGGTTACTAGTGGTGAACTCGTCAATAGATATGACCTTACAACACTATATTGATAATAGTATGATCCCAATGATGATGGTGATGATGATATGTTAAATATGTGAAAAAGATGTAGAAATTACAACAAAGGAATGCAATGGTATTCTCACCTTAACCAATACTAGTGTGGTCACCCTCAACAATATCAAGAATTTAATGAAGAATCAGATCCATATAAATCTGACAAATAAGCTCCTCAAACTAAAAGAAGGAATAACCAAAGATCGGAGGATCTTTAAATGAAAGTTGATCTTCCAACTTTCATTAGTAATTCAAACATTAAGGCCTTATTAGATTGGTTTTACAAAGTTGGATTTTATTTTATTTTTTGGTATGATGGAGATACCTAAAATTAAGCATGTGAAATATGTAACATACACATTAAAAGGAGACACAATCACTTGGTGGGATACGCTACAAGTTAATCAACAATGCCAATGAAATTCACATGTGAGGAGTTGGTGAAAGATAAAGAAACTTTTGAAAGGTAGTATCCTTCCTCAAGACTATGGGAAACATCTTTTCCAACTACACCAAGATTGTATTCAACGCTAACAATTAGTGGTTGAGTACATACAAGAATTTCTTCATTTATTATCTCAATATAACCTTGCAAAAATTAAATAACAATAAATATCTAAATACATCAATGGAATATGGTTTGAGTTCCAATAGAAGATGAATTTACAACCCATATGGAGAGTTGACAAAGCACACAACATCGCATTGAAGGTAAAAATAAAAATAGCTCATCCTTCAAGAACCAAATCAAGATAGAGTAACTCAACACAACAACCTTATAGTAACAATAAGAAATTTGTTATGACCTCAAATCATGTTCCTAAAACATCAAATCAAGAAGATACTACAAATGGAAGTAACATAAATGGACATAATAGTGGGTTAAATAATGAGATATCACACAAATCCTTATGTTATGCCCACAAGTGACAAGTTCTTGAAGTGTGGTGAGAGGGGAAGTCAATATAACCAATGCTTTTGCTTAAAGTTTCTCCACCTCGCTAAAGTTAACAAATATCACAAATATATGGAGGGTAATGATGATGACTCATGAAATTATAATAATGCTAACAAAGACTTGGTGTTGGTATCATGTGTTGTAAGATGATTACTTTTCATTCCAAAATAAGTAGAATCATAATAGCGTCAATGAAGATCTTACTCCAAGTTCTCTATCAACTAGAAGATGTGTGATTTGATCATAGATAATTTTTGGTTCTAAACTTTCGTGTCATCATTATTGGTAAACAATTTGAATTTGCCAACAAAAATACATCTAAAATCATACCAAATTGATTGGATCAAGAAGGGGCATGCTATCAAGGTGACTAAAGTAGGTCATGTCCCTCTTATAATTGGAACATAATATAAGGATGCAATAGTTTGTGATGCCATCAATATAGATGTTTTTCATATCCTACTAGGGAAACCAAAGCAATATGAAGTTAATGTTACTCTTCATGAAAAGAAGAATTTATATTTCTTTAATTATGGAAGAAAGAAGATAAAAATTTTACCCACACAAATGAATGACCAACTCCCTATGACTCCAAAGGTACCTACAAAGATGTCATTATTTGTTAACAATTCAAAAGAATAGTTACTTAAAAATGTTAAAGAGGTGAATGTTCTATATGCTTTGGTTTTTAAGGGACCATACCCACTAGAAATATAAACTACCACCCATTTTTTTCCACTTTTAACATCATTTAAGAAAATAATTTCTGATGAGATACTCAATGGGCTACCCCCGATTAGAGACATACGACATGAGATTGATATGATTCTTGGAAATAATTTACCTAACTTACTATAATACTGAATGATTCTATAGAAAGACATATTTTGCAATAGAAAGTTGAGGAATGTCTTTATAAATGGAACATTCAAGAAAGTATAAGTCCATGTGCAATTTCAACATTATTAACCCATAAGAAGGATGGGAGTTGAAAAATGTGAGAGAATATTAGTGTCGTCAACAAGATAACCATAAAGTATCAATTTTTGATTCCATGGTTAGTTGAATAAATGTATATAAGACTTGGATAAAGGGTGTTTTCAAACATTGCCCCTAAAAATGGGTATCACCAAATGTATATAAGACCTAGTGATCAATGGTTGATAATCTTAAGACTAAGGAAGGTTTGTATGAGTGGTTATTCATGTCATTTGGGTTATCAAATATTTATCAAAGAACATTCATGTGACTAATGAGTCAAGTGTTGAAGACCTTACTCAAAAAAAATTTGGTTGGCTACTTTGATGACATCTTGATCTATAGCCGATCATAGGAAGAATACTTAATACACAGGCACTATACAACAACAAATTATATGTCAACCTTAAGAAATCCAGATTCTTACAAGTGAAGTTTTTATTTTTTGGGTACATAATAAGTGCAAAAGAATTACATGATGAGGACTAAGCTCAAGACGTTTATAATTGGCTTACTCTAAAAAACCTTGGAAAAGTTAGAAGTTAACATGGACTTGCAACTCTCTATAAGAAGTTTGTTCAAAATTTTTGCAGCATTGTTACCCCTAATCATGAATTATTTGGAAAAAAACATGTAGAGAAGTTTTTTTCTCTTGTCAAGAAGAATCTCTCTAATACATTAATATTATCTCTATCAAACTTTGAGATATTATTTGTAGTTAAATGTGATTCTTGGGGTGTTGGAATTGGAATTATGGTTTTATAGGGAGGTAGATCAGTAGCACTGTATTGCATAAAGTTAAGTGATGCAAAAAAGAAATGGTTTACATATAATAATTACTTTTATGATGTACTTAGGGTTGTAAATGATCTGAGCAGCCTCATAAATTATTTCACTCAACTCAGTAAAAGCTCAGCTTGAGCCTCACTTTAAGGATCATTTATTAAATGACCCAAGAACAAACCCAAAATTTTTTTGTTCAACTCAATTATATCTTAGGCTCATGATAAGCTCTGCTCATTAAAATTTCAGTTCAGCTCGTTTGTTTAATTAAGTGAGCCAAACTTGGGAGTGTTTGGTTTGGCTCAGTTCATTTATAACCCTATTCATAGTGTGAGCATTCCATCATCGGGAGTATTAATCGATCTAAAAATAATTTGTAATATATTTATATCATGAATCACTATGGCACATTAGAAATTAAAAGCATTTGAAAAAAATGCATTCTTAGTGGCTTCTTTTCTTGAAAAGTATGCATT
Organism: Tamarix chinensis; assembly: GCA_030549775.1. NCBI lineage: Eukaryota > Viridiplantae > Streptophyta > Magnoliopsida > Caryophyllales > Tamaricaceae > Tamarix > Tamarix chinensis. The sequence goes on from CM060174.1 coordinate 6,567,624, forward strand.
TGTCCTCAAACAAAAATCAAAAGTGTTAAAACATGTTGTTGATCAATTGAGTAGAAATGTTACTTTACTAGTCATGCTCCAAGGAGAAGTAGATGGGTTTGATAATTTGAAGGAGTTGTATAGTGAAAACAAAGACTTCAAAAGCATCTGGTAGCAATGATCTATAAGATAACATATATGTAATTTCCATGAGCTAGAGAGATATTCAAGGGTAATAGGATGTGTATTCCTATGATCTCAGTAAAGGATAAGATTATCCAAGATCTATACAAAAAAGGACCTGCAAGGAATTTGAGTCATGATAAAACTATAGTAAGTGCTCAAGAGATATATTACTTGCCTCAGTTAAAGAATCATGTAGGCAAAATATGCAGATGTGTTTTATAAATAAAGAAGACAAAGAACAATTACAAATTTTAGGACTTTACATGTCTATGCCTACTCCAAAATATATCTAGGAATATTTGTTGATGGAATTTGGTTTGGAATTACCATGGATAAAGAGAGGTACATATTCCATATTTAAGGTTGTAGAAAAATTTTCAAAATTAGCTTATTTCATTCATTGTTGAAAGATAAGTGATACATCATATATTTCTATAATTTTCTTTTATGAGATTGCGCTACTTCATGGGGTTCTAACCTCCATTAGTTCTAACCAAGACTCTTCTAAGAATTGGGGACTCTGGTTTATGTTGTGGAAGCAATTTAATTGGAGTGTGAACTTTAGTAGTATTGAGCACATGCCCACCAATGGTCAAACTAAAGCAACTAATCTTATACTTGAAAATCTTATGAGGTGTATTTTCAAGGATAACTTAGGGTAATGGGACTTTTCACTTGGTCAAACAGAGTTTGCTTATAATAGTGTGAAGCATAGTTCCATTAGTGCATCCCCACTATATGTTATTTATCAAAATATTCCAAAGAATGCCCCAGATTTGGATGATTTACTTAAAACTCCAAGCAAGAGTGTTGAAGCCGATAATATGGTGGAGCGAGTACATTTAGTGTAAGCAGTGGTAAAGAAACAGTTTAAGGCATCAAATTTCAAGTACAACATGGCAGTCTATAGGCATAGAAGGGAGAAGGAGTTCCATAAAGGTAATGTTCTTATGGTTTTATTGTGAAAAGAAAAATTTCTAACAAGGAATTGCAATAAGATAAAGCTAAGGAAATATGGTACATTCAAGATACTAAAGAAGATCGGTGTCAATGCTTATGTGATTAACTTCCTGGATAATTGGGTAATCTCAAAGAATTTCAATGTTGTGGACTTACACAAATATCATGTGGATAATTATTGCTTCTATTTGAATATCAATTTGAGGGTGAGTTCCCCATAGGTGTTAGGATTGATGTGGAGTAAGAATTAGTTAAGATTATTGATATAGCTATGATGAATAATGTCAATCAGTATGTGGTTTACTTATTTATTTATGAGTTTTTATTTCTACTAATGTCTTTTTCAACATTAATTAATAATATAAGGTAGGATTATTTTCTTAATATAAATAATTCTTCATTTTATTTACCACATAAGATACTAAGAGTTACAAAGAGCTTTAAGAGTCTATAAAAGGGCCACCCTTCTCACCTTGTAGTATCAAGTTGGAAGTTGAATATTCCATTAATAAATATTGAATTCTTTATTGTTATTTCTAGTATGATAAAAATATTAGTTTCCTTATTTAATTAAAGCAATTGTGTAACAACTCTATTTTCACAAATTGAAATTTCCTTTTAAAATGTAATGCACGGAAGCAAACCAAGAAACATTGGTGAAACTATCATATCTATAATATCAAGAAAGGTCATTAAATCACCTAAATATTATCATATACAATGATAAAAATGTATGAAAAAAAAGCTTAAAACTTAAATGAGACCCATAATATACATAAATCGAGTTCAAGAGAACCATAATATACATAAATTGAGTTCAAAGTGTGCAAAACTCTAATAGAGTCTCAAAATCTATGGAGGGCTTAGCTGCATGAGGAAAGGGCTTAAGACTCTAAAAGATTTGCAAAACAAAACTTCAAAAGTGTGGATCATCATTCCCCACTTTACATATTCATTTAAAAAATGTAATATCAATATGACTTTATCGTACTAAATATATCATAACTCTTCTAAATATGTAACGTAATCACATAACACACAAATGCATAAGATCATGCATAAAGTCTTGTGATCACATAATTTTAACAAGTCACACATAACTCATTTTAACACAAAGTACTCATGTGTGATTTAATCAACCATCTCATACAACCATTGTTAACCAATTAAAATACTACAACATGAAATGTACATGAAAGTAACTACCAATACCTCATAACAATGGTAGTACACATCAGTAACTACCAACATCTCATAATGCATAACTGATACTATTAAATCATCTCAACCAAACAAGGCACAAATCAATGCACAATTCACGTTTCTAGTGATACCTTCTAACACGTGACTTTAGATACTAATATACCCAAGCAACTAATATTTTAAGTGATAAAATCTAACATATAACCCTTTTACAGCTATTAAGCCATATTTAGGTGATTAAATCAAACCATTATATTCAGCTTTGAGAGTGATTATAATCTCAATCATAGAAACCACCATGGTCATCAAAATAAAGTAACTCACTCCCTTCCAAGATAACTAGTCAAGGAAGTACATAATTGCTTGTCGCAAACACAACACCTAGAGCTCAAAATCCATAAGTATGCACACTCCCAGTTTGTAATATAACCTATGAAGTAGAGATACATCCATAGGGTTTCAAATTTGTTTATTTTGTTCTTTTTTTCTTCAATTTAATTTATTTGCAATAACAATTTAGAAAAAAAGCCAAAACTATTCAAATTTACCATTAAATTTAGTAACAATATATATATATATATATATATATATATATATATATATATAGTAAAAAAATGATAGTGGTTAGGCATCCATGCAATAAAAAGAAATCAATAGAATGACAAGTGTTTAACCATCCATATCCTTAAAAAAATCTAATCTATGTCGTCATTAATGAGTTGTTGTTGTGACTGATTACCAGAAGCATTTGTCCACTCATCAACTAATCTATTTTTTTATATTTGGAGCATGTTGTGTTTGGGGTACAATTCGTCATTAGGGAAATATCTCCAAAACTTCATCCATGTCAAGAACAAGCGCATAACAATAAGACAAAGATGATGTACTAGCTACAAGTGATGATGGAGTGTGGCTACTAATAGAAGAAGAAGAAGAATAATAATAATAACACCTTGGCAATTTGAATCCAATGCCCCTCTTATGGCCCCAAATATGACCACAAACATCATTAATTATTTCATCCTCATCGATTTCATGTGGGCTCGTGGAACCTAGGGTATCTATGGCTTCTTCTACTTCCAATTATATCTTTTTCTTGAATCATAGGTCACTGCCTCACCATTTTATCCTATAAAAATATTTAATATTTATGAAAAAATAGACATATTAATTCTTTTATAAAAAAGTATACTTACAAAAGGCCTTTTTTATGCAGATAGAGATCTAATGTCATCTCTTATGGTAATTGTTGTGTCTGCTCATTAACCTTAACATTTGTAAAAATAATAAATTAATAATATTACCATAATATTATAAGTTGTAAAAATTTAAATATAATTTTATATGCCTTTAAATATAGATAAGCCAAAATAAACCTAAAATCATGGTGGCTAAAATCTATAAGGTTCAATATATTCACTAAATTGTGAGCACATTTCCTCTACTCAATTAAAATAAAGATAATAAATGAATTTTAATAAGTATCATCTATTTTAAAGTTCTTATTTTTGTATTTTACCTTTTTAATAGGAGTCTCCCAAAAGTCTATGCATTTTTCCCATATTCTCTGGTCAATGTGTGTCGGATTCTTATTCCCCTCCTTCCATACTCATCCTAACATATACATCGGATATCAGTTAAGATATGATCCCATAATTGGGCATGGCTCTAGTAAACAAGGTCAAAGTATATGTACAAGATGAACATTGAAATTATTAATAAAAGTTAAATTGAAGTTATTAATATATCTCAATTAATAATATATAAATACATCAAGTTTAGGTAGAATATTAGACTTTCTTACTTAGATACTTGTGCCCATGACTTCTACATAGGCAAAAAAAATTCCTTGATTCCATTGCCAACACAATGAACAAACTTTGGTGCCATCGGTCCCTCTAGATTATATATATTATCCTTCTTAGAAAAATCAATGTGGATTGGCTTCTTCCCTCCAACCAGCCACATCTTGTAGAGCTTGTTATCCTTTCCCCTACCACACCCTTTTCTTTTCATGGTAGGTGGTGTTGCAACAACAAATATCAAATGAATAACATAAAATATAAATTCATTATTTATAAGGATAACAAAAAAAATATTTTACATGATTTGCAAGTTGAAAGTAATTTAAGAAGCATCTTAGGGGGATTTGATTCTGCATTCCCACCATGGTATATATATATATATATTGATCTTTTGGAGTACAATGATATGAATAATTAAAATAAAAATGTCAAGTAAATCAAGTTAGTAGATCACAAATAAATTCTTAGGTTAAAAGTATCAATATCACTATCAAATAGATAGTATCATTATCACTATCAGAAGAATCAAAGTATCACTATCACTATTAAAGTATCACACATAACACCAATTACACATTAATTATAAAGACAACTAGAACAATCACTATCATTATCTCTATATCTATCTTCTTTGGTGATGTCCATATCTGAATCCAAAAAACCAAACCCTCATCTTTTGTCTCATTGTCTTAAGTGTTGTTGTTTGTGTCTTTATTGGTCTCAATCAATTCCACATCTTAAAGGTTGATGTTCAGGTCTACAGGAGCATATCAACCCCATCTACAACATCAACCTCATCATTAAAATCATTTGAATCCCAAATGTGGTGTTAGTTGACTTTCCTAAGTAACCCTCATTTAAATGATCATCAATATACCAAACTTGTATTACTTGAGACCCCAATAAGATTTATGGTTGGGATTTTAGGTTTATTGGAGTTTAATTATGGTTAGTGTTTATTATGGATGTGGTATAGGACTAGGGTTAATTTATTATAGTCTAAGGTTAGGGTTTAGGATCTATTATAGTAAATATGATAATCAATATATTCTTTTATAATAAACTATAATATATTTTTTTTCTTAACTAAAATTCTAATGATATCATATTACTTTACTTAATCTATATCTATACATACATACATACATACATATATATATATATATATATATATATATTATCTACTTGATTTTAATATACGATAATATTAATATAGAGGGTTATTATTATGACTAAATGTATTAATGTATTATAGTTTAGATTTTATGGTGGTTAAGGTTAGGGTTATGGTTTATTAGGTTTAAGGTTAGTGTTATGGTTTAGGGTTAGCGTTTGTTTATTATGGTTTATTATTGTTTAGGTTAAGGGTTGGGGTTAAGGTTCTATTACACTAAATATGATAATTAGTTTATTATTTTATAATAAACCATATATATACACACACATTTAAATAAAACAAAATATTTTTCATTAATTAAACTTTTATTATCTTATTTCTATACTCAATCTATTATAATATATTATCCAATGTGATATATCTGCATCTATTCTTATTCTTTCTCTATTATACTAAATGTGAAAATAATAACAATTATATATAGACACACACACACACACATAAACTTACAAATAATCAATATATTCAATATATCTACTTACATATAATCAACATAGTTACATTCTGTAGTAAATTTAAAATAGTCATTACATTTAAATTTACTACCAACGCTTACACTAACTATATCTCCTTCTATTCATATTCACCATCAAAATATTCAAATTTTATTAATCAACATAACTACAAATAACTATAAGGCATGCACACATACACACACAATGATAATAAATAAATAACTTACAATAATGGTTGTTGGTAGTGGTAGTAGGCAGCTGTGACAGGTGATGGAGATGGCGGTAAACTAGCAAAAAAATTAACATTTTAATGATAAAATTAAGAAAATCAATTTAATCAAATTATTAAAGCCATCAATTAGTAAGATTTAAGAAGGAATACCAAAGTCAATTCATATATTGGGCAAAGGTGGTGGAGAAGGTGACTATGGTAGGGGGAATATGAAAACAAAAACAAAAACAAAAACTCAAATTAATACAACATTAGATGATATACTAACCATAATCTAATGAAATAAACAAATATTGTTACCTAATATTGTTTGGAACTAAGATTAATAATGCCTCTAAAGAGAGAAAAGAGAGAACAACTAAAGACAACAGATATACGATGCAAAGAAGATAAAGGATTTCAGGACTTTTCACCAGACTGACAACAATATTTAGTAAAAAAAATCATGTGCTTCACACATTTTTTATGGATAACATCTAACGTATTTAGGATGATAATACCAAAGTTTTGTAAATTCATTTTTTAACTCAAAAATACCAAATTATGATAATACTCAAAGTTTTGTAAATTATAGATATTTAATAATTTTATTTTTAAGTACAAAATGTGATAAAAACTAACTTAAACAAAACTAGTGTGTTTGCATCAAAACCTCTGTTTACCATATTGAATATAACTAGGAGACTCAAAAATCCTAAAAATTCAAATATGATCAATTTGAAATGATATAGAAGAATTTTGATAACAAAAAATATCTAAGAAAGTCTCACAAGATAAAGTTGTGAGCTAAGATGTGAAACTTATTATTCTCATCAAGAAGAAATGGTTCTCAATCGCATCTCTTTAGTTTGGATATTTCCACATCAATCATATATCAGTAGTTTACCTTTCCATGAATTATATTTTAGTCTTATATTTTGTTCATTGTTGTAACTCTAAATACACTAGTGGTGAAATAACCTTATTTATGTTCTCCATTTTTTTTCGACACAAGACAAATAAATATCACCCCATTTTTAAATATAGAAATGCAATCAATGTAACACCTTAACCTCACTAGGATTGCGTGTACTTACTTGAAGCACTTTCATGATTGATGATTAGCTTCATAAGTCAACACAAGTCTTTTCAAACATTTTTTTTTATTATCCCACACGCATCCCAAAAAACTTCTCATTAGGTTACCCATCTTTATATTACTCTTGACTATAAAGTTACTTAAGGGTAAGTTTTTCAAAAAGAATGTATACCTTATTGATATAGGTAGTCTTATCAATATTTTTAAGCCTCCCTTATTCAATACTAAAAGGGGGTATTACATTATCTCATTACAGTCTATCCCAATAATTATCTTACTAATCGACTAACTAGCTCATCAAAGTTTATTTTGCAATCACGGTTTTACTTTGATATCATTTGTAAAACCTTGATCTCACTAGGGGCGTGAGTAGTTACTTAATTAGAGCTCTTTTAAAATTGATAATTAACCTTACATATCAACAAGAGTAATTTAGAACGTGTTTTTTTAATCATCTCACACACATTAAAAAAAAAAGATGAGTGAAGTTTTTTAATGATAAGTTTTCTAAAAAGAATGTACACCTGTTGATATAAGTAATCTTATCATTTCTTTTAAGCATCCACTATCCACTACTAATTTGGGAGGTATTACATTTAATCATTTTCCATATGAATATAACTATTATTTGTTTTCCTTTGATCATGTCAATATACCATTAAGTAATTTTTTGCAACAAATCTATGCATTTTTTTCTACATGTCCTAAGAAGTCATCCAACCTAGTTTTGCTTTAGTCAAGCATGATTAATTTGAAATTTTATAGCTAACCGACTTTCGAAAAAGATGACATTCATGTTCCTAGAAATATTCAATAAAATTATATTAACAATTTATATAACATAAACCCTCAATTAGACGCATGCTAAGACTTTTAATTTTTTTTCTGAAATAGTGCAATTAGAAAATTGATTACACGCATACATAAAAGTTGATGTATTAAATGTTGGTTGCGTTTCTTTCTTTAGTAACTCTAAAAGTACTCTAAGGGTACATATTAGAAAATCATTTGACCTTAAAAAAAATTTCAGCAATCATGAAATAATTGTGTTGAGATCTTCAATAGTGTAAAGTTTCGTTTTGGATAGCGTAGTCTTAGTATGAATTTTATTTTTAAAATATATTTGTAAATATTTTTAATTAATTAGTTTAAGAAAACTTCACAAATTTCTTCTCAAAAGAAAATCCCTTCTAGAACTAATTTATCTAACCACAGCCTAACACTATTTATGATTTCTAGGTAGTGACATACATCTACCGATACACTAAGAAGTAATTGGTTCACATAGTTTTATTTAACTTGGTTAGGTTTATAATATTTATTTTCGAATAATAAATGTCACATCAAGTCCTAAATCAAACTTGAAATTGATCGGACATAATTGACATAAGATCTTGTTAGTGGGTGCATTAGGGATCTGACTAGCTATTAGACCACCTCACCTAATTCATGAGAATATTAGGTTAAGTTGTCAACAGGCAAGTTTCATAAATTCGAGTCTTAACTGCCATGAGTCGACTTCATGAAATAAAATAAATGATGTCGATTAAGATAATCAAAAGGATGTAGCAACTGTATAGTTCCTTACGAACACGTTCGAAGTAGTAATTCTTGTGTCGGCAAATTGGATGATGATGATGATGACGACGACGACATTGATATCCATGATAACTTAGCTAGGAAAAATAAATAAAATTTTGCAATACGATTGCAGCATCACGAGGAACGGGATCAAGCAGCATATTCTCAATGGATTCTACGAACGCATCACAAGTAATGACAATATCTGCACCCACGCTTCAATAGAGGTAAATGATGTTTTTGAGAACTTCAGACATACTGATCGAATAATAAATTATATTCTTAAAAAAATAGCATATGTTTCCCACTTCTCCTAACCTCATCTTTCCCCATGATTTCCCCTAACGTTAACAATTTTCATGCCCTTGATTAATATTATCTTCACTTTAATTGGATATATAATTATAAATAAAGGAAAGGGTAAATTAGGAAGTAAAACCAAAATTCTACCAAAAAAATATCGAAGATCATTGATAATTAATGTACTCTCTTTGTTATATATATATTGTTTTAGATTTTGATACAAAGATTAAACGATAATTTAAATGACTAAATTATTCTCATCGCAAATATTGTTAGAAATGGTATATTATTATCAGAAAAAATAAAGGTGTGTGTGTGGGTGTGTGGGTGTGTGGGTGTGTGTTAAAAATGGAGGAGATACTGCATACATACAAACAAAGCATTGGATGCCCGACCACCTACCTAGCTGTCTTCTCCTAAAACTTCATTAATAAAGAATCATTAAAATACATTACTAAAGGCAAAAAGGATGGAATGATTGCTTTTTCCTCCCTCTGTTTCTAAATGTTTTTTTTTAGTAATTTATGCATAATTTTAAAATATAATAAATATACTTTTAATATAATAATTATATTCTTTATTAAAAAAATAACGTGACAATTATTGCCTTGAAGAAAAAATATGAGTAAAAATAAAAAGTAAATATTATTATTTTTAAATAATTTTTATTTTAAAATAAAAAAAAATTGAACTAAATGGCACCCTTTATAAACGGAGAGAGATATTAATTATTGGCACAAAGGGAACACTTAATTTAAAAAGTTGAACTACCAAAATCAAACATCACGTCCCTAGGAGGATCTAACTTCTCATTTCGTACCCTTTTAGATGTTTAGGAGGTCAGGTAAGATGATTTAAGCTAGGCCCGGTCATTGGCCGGACTAGACCTAATCGGATTATAATCTCTCCGGTTATTTTGTTGACGGGTGTTAATTAGACTTGAGCTAATATTAGATTGGATAGAGGTAGATCGGTTTATAAAACTTAAAAATTAATATTTATCTATTTATTTTTAATTAAATATTGTTAATACTTATTACAAAAAAAATAGAATTGCTACATCTACACTAATTTTAATTTTAATACTAACTTAATTAATGCTTATTAATAAATTTGTGTATGTATTATTTTTATCAAAGGATTGCCTCTAAATAGTATGTTATAATAGAATTAATTCTTATAGTATTAATAATATTTATCACGTCAGTATTTACATTCATTAATGAAAAAAACTTATGACTTAAAATAATTTGATGTTGTTTTTTTGTTTTTTTGTTCTAACACTTTAATTGTATTTTAAAGAAAACAATAAAGAAAAAAGTATAAGTTTATATTTTGTACTATTATATACAATAACATTATTATTATTATTATTATTATTATTATTATTATTATTATTATTATTATTATTATTATTATTATTATTATTATTCTTCATACAATCTAAAATATGACAAATATACAAAATATATATTATTTCAATTGTATTTTTAAATATAAGTCTTCATAGAAAAAAAATAGGATTGTCAAATGATAGTTATTTTTTATATTAATAGATAAATTATTAATAAATTAAAGAATTATTATATTGATAAAAGATTGGGGGTACCTATAATTTTTTTGGAATCGATTTATATTTAAATAAATCTAAAATAAAAGAGACTAATTTATATATATATATATCTTATAGAGTCATCTAAGAATTGTGAATATATCGAACTGAATATATTGGTACAAGTCTAATTTACTTATGATAGGCGCCTAGAGTCGGTAAAAGTTTATCTAATCTACCCTACCCGACCAAACCCAAACAAAACTTGACTTGACATAATATGATAAAGTTATTAACTCAATCCAACCCAATGCTAACCTGAATATAAGTTATCCAACCCAACCCTAACGCGTAATTCAATATCAACTCGGATGCTTATCAATCCGATCCGCCACCAACCTAACCTGATATCAACCTAAACCGACCTAACGTAATAAAATAAAATTCGATATTAATCGGTTATAATAATAATAAAAAAATACACATGTCTTATTATTTATTTAAATCATTTAAAAATATATTATTATTTAAATTTTATTTATTATTCTTACTTTTATTGTGAACTTACTTATTCACCAATGATATTCTAATTTTATCCATTTTTTCGCATAAAAACACAACATGATAATGCCATAATAATAAACAAATAGTAATTAATAATACATTATTAATCATATACTTGCATGAAGTTAAACTAAATACTTGCATATGAGGTTAATAATTTATATTAATTTTAGTGATCAATATCTGATTTGATCCAAATTTAATGTGATTTGATTCAAGATTAGCTCGGCTCAAACCCAACTCAATCCATCAACACCTAAAAAGATCTTATTCATCAAGTTAATCCAAACCTGACCCGTCAAATTAACTCAAACACGAAATCAATAGAATATGAGCTTACTTGACCCAATCCCAACCCAATAGGGATATAAAGGGGATGGGTTCAGGACAGGTATGTCCATACTGATATCCGTACCCATACACAAATTAGTACTCATATCCGAACGGGTATCTACTTACACATTTATATCTGTATCAGTTGGATATCTGTTACCCAATGAATAATCAGTTTATCCATTAACGGATATTATCCCGTGGATAAATTCATTTAGAGTTAAACCAAATGACAATTTTAATCTTAATTATAATTTATATTGAGTAAATGGATATATATATATATATATATATATATATATATGGGTAAGGGTTTGGGTACAGATATGGATACCCCATACCCATATCAGACAGGAATATTTTTCATTCTCTATATCCATTTATTCATATTCATTTGAGGATCTGAGGGATAAAACTCATCATATTTTGAGTAAAATCCGCCCCGTTGATGTCTATAGACCCAATCTGATCCGACAAGTTAATCCAAAATAATCAGAACCCAACCTAAATCATATCCGAACTATCTTAACCCAAATCCGACCCGACCCGATCCAGTAAGTTAATGCAAAACAATCCGGATATATAATGATCTAAACTCAAACCGATCCAAATAATAATACGACGTGAATAAAAAAAAAAAAAAAACTTGTAAACAACCTGACGTATAAATGATTTGACCCATCCCATCCGATTGATGCCAATATACGCGCCAAGTATACTAGCCTCCTGCTTTTCAATAATTTGCGTCCGCTGCATGGACATAATTACGCTAAAAAGGAAATAATCGTGTTGATTATTTCATTACTTACAGAAAAAGAGACATTATCTTTAGCTCTAGATTATGCCTAACTGCTGTACGAATTTGATAATATTGACTATTGTACGAAATGGAACCATATGATACGGTTACCTATGGTCCATATAAATGAGATCTTGACTCTTTAATCAATATTGGATTTTGGATGGATAAAGAAATACGAACAACTAATTTTCTAAGTAAAGCAATTCTCTTAGATCTAATATCCCGAGGATTGAATGATTTATCAGTCTTATATACCATCATTGCAGTCTTGGTTAATATGAGTGCGTGCGAGATTACACATTTAGTTCTTTATTTATTAATCATTTGATCTTAAATAATTTTATTTATTTATCATTATTATTTATTCAGCTTTTATTTTATCAATTTCTTTCCTTGTTACTAAACTATTAGACTACTTGGACTAAGATATTATTTGGTAAATTAACATTTAATCTGAAATTATGTATACAGACATTTTTAAATATGAATTTTAATACTAGTTTATTTATTTAAAATTATTTTATAGTAATCATTGATTAAAAATAGTTATACTTTTAAAAAGTTATAAAATATAAATCATCATATCATATTAAATTAATAAATAGTAAGATAATTACTCAAACACACTCTAATACTAATCTTTCTCCTTTTATTACATATACTAGTCACAAAGCATTGTTATTACTACTAGAAGTGGCAAACAGATTATAAAGATCAGGTTTGGGTCGAGTTAAAATTAGATTGCTATGCAATGAGATAGGATTTAACTTGGATAAAAGTGATTCGGGTTATGTCTATATTAGGTCGGGTCATTTCAAGTTAAGAGAGATTAGGTCAGATCTGGGTCTAACCCATCGAATTTTTTTAGGCTCATGTTAGACTCAAGTCCATAGACTTCGGGTCGGATTATATTTGAGTCTGATGGATTTAGGTCTATAAACTATAGGTTATATTGGGTTTGACCCAAGTTAATTAAATTTATAGTTAATATAATTAATATTATAAATGTTATAAATTATATATAATCAATAAATTGACTTTTGTAATTTATTATTAGTGTTATGATTATTATAGCAAATAATAATAATAAAATATGTAATAATAATAATAATAAATTATTATCATCATCTGTATTATTATAATTATTTTTATAAATACAATTATAAATGTTATTATATAATAATTATAATTATTATGTTATTTATATTAATTATAATTATTATTTTAGGTGTAATAATTACAATTATTATTATTATCGTATGATTAGTAGAAATACAAATATAAAGTTTACTATTGTTATTATAATAATATATATTATAATTATTATAATTATAATTATATTTTTATGTTTATAATAATTAATACGTGTAAATAATAATAATAATAATAATAATAATAATAATAATAATAATAATATATGAGGATAAGTGTCTACACACATGCGTATTTATTTCATTATACGAGCAATTAGTTGCATGTAATTTTTTTCCCTTTCAAATAAGTAGTTATCAAATAATTTAAGTTGTTAATGGAATTTAATAACAAATAGAGCCTTGAACATTTTAAATTATATTTAGTAACTAATTACCTTTTGATAAATAAGTAAGTTCTAAAAATTATCCTTTACTAAGCTTGTTTTATCATAACCCTACCACCCTTAGCTATTATAAATAGCCTACTAAATCTTTATAATCAGCATAGCAGTTGCACATGCCAATAAAAATAAAATATAAGAGCCAACACCACAGTACTTGGATTAGAAAGGATGACCTAAACTGTGAGAACTATGATACCACATGATATTCGAAGGTATTTAACCGTTACTTTAGAGAATGTCTGACTATATCATAATAGCCTTTCTTATTATTTTAATATGAAATTATTATATAGGTTCGTATGATTTTACCTCTTATCAATTAACTAGGTTTGTAGTTAGTTAAACACCTTTCATAGATGCAATTAATAATCTCTTCACAAAGTTTTTAGGAATAAAAAGGGGGGTGGGGGGAATCAGATGGTGTTGTGAACAATGCCTCTCCTTTTTATATTTCCTAATTAGTGTCTACATCTTTAATTTATAGTCTTAATTCAATACGTCATAATTTCTATTCATCTAACAATGATATATGTCATTAGTTAGACTTGTAATACCCCACTTTTTAGGGTCTATAATGTGTACTAATATATGTATTTGATGATGACCTGAGTGTGTTTGTTCTTCTTTTAGAGGTGTTGTTATGATTGGTATGGTTTTGGTTCATCTTAATTTGAATTTTGGAAGATAATCAATTTTATAGGAAAACCAGTCATCAGGTTGAAGGTATCGATCAACTAATTTTTTCATTAAATTTGAGTTTTGAAACCTGAAGAATTAATCAACTGGTTTGGAATACCAATCTATAGGTTCAACTAAGTTGATTGTTCTTCTTACTCAATTTTCACTATGAATATTTCTCTAAAACTTTTCCAACATAGTGATTTTGTTGTGAGCAATTTTTTTTCGATTTTTACAAAACTTTTGAGTATGCCTAACCTATTTTAGCAATTCATAACAGATTCACAAAGAACTAACTCATGAGAAGTTGCCTTCATGACTTCAAATCACTTTTCTTCTTCCTTTTTTCTCTCTCTTTGTTGCAAGATTCCTGAGTGGATTATTTGCTCCCACAACCTCTATAAATTGCTAAACTTCAATTCCCTTTCCCTGTTGTCATTATTCCTTTATTGTGTTTAAGATTTCTTAGGCACATTACATAAAATACTATAGTTTCACCAATTGAGCTTAAAGGAAGAAATACCATTTTTGAACCTTTAAAACCTGCACTTTGAATCTTAGATTTAGGCTAGGGTTTGGGGTCTCAATTTATACACTCCCTTATACCCTTCTTCTTTTAGCAAAAACCTTCATTAATTCAAACCCAAAGGATTCATTTTCTCCCTTCTTCCCTAACCTCTGAACTGCCTTATTTTTCTTTAAACTTGCTTTAGCACATTTCCTCTCCTTGATTTTTATTTTTTTAATCTTCCTTTCCTCTTCTAATACTTTCTCTAACTCATTATTTTGATCTTACATAAGATGGGGTTAGATTTGGAAAAGCAGTGAGGGTTTAGCTTTCATCTCTGGTGTTCTTTGTTTTCTCCTTTGGAATGTTGGTTTTCTATGATTTTTTTCTCCCAGGCCTCTAATTTTACTAAGTCTTCTTTGCATGATTTTAAAGTTTTTACTGATTTTTAATTTAGATTTATTGAAATTTGTTTTAGTGTAGGAAAAGCGTTTGAATTTTCAAAGAATTTTGTTCTTTTTGGTGTGTTGCTCAGCTTTTTTGTGTTAAACCATTGTCTTCACATATGAGTAAGTAAAGATATATCATGTGTTTTAGTAGAAAATATAGGTTGTAATGATAAGAATGTGTACAGCAGGAAAATGTTGAAATAATGGAAGAGTTGGTAGCAAGCTTAACTTGAAGTCTTGTATGCATAAGAGTCATAAATATGGTTTTAGGTTTCGTAATGCTTGTGATATTATGAGCATCTTGATTACGTTAGCATGTGTATTAAGATGCATAGATTGTTTTAATGAAGGTCTAGAAAGAAAAGAAAGTTATATATATATATGTATGTATGTGTATGTATATGTATATGTATATGTATATGTATATGTATGTATGTATATGTATATGTATATGTATGTATATGATCGTGACTCCTGGATCATACGTACTCCATTCTAATCAATTTCCACCACTCATTAGAGATAAGCGAGCACGTATATGATTTAGAAGATCATAGTATCACCCATTCATATCTCGCTAGATCTTTTATAGTAATTCAATCAATCATTTCTATAAATTCAGGTACGCTTTTTTACATCTATTAAGATTATTATTCTTGATGAGTCAACATGTGATAATATCAGATAAATTCCATCATATTCAGCTTTATTGCATCTTAAATCTTCTTTTCTATTCATTGCTTTTTTTTTAGCTAAAATTTTCTTTCAATCCTTTAAAAATAATATATCATTTTATAACTAGCTCATATAGAAATCAGACCGGATATATACTTGTTGACATTTACATATATGTTAATATGGCTATTTAGGCCTTTAAATGAGTTGAGCCCACTCAATATTTGGCTTGGCTCATTAAAAGCTTAGCTCGCTTTTTTAGTTAAATGAACCAAGATGGAGCCTCAATTTTGGGCTCGTTTATTAAAAAATTTGACCCAAGCTCAAAAACGTGAGGTTCAGTACATTTTATGACTTTGACTCGTGAATTCGACTCATCTCGATTTCTTCATTTAGTTAAATGAATCTAGCCCGAGCCCTTAGATGTTTGGCTCAACTCAACTTATTTACAGCCCTATGGCTAGCAATAAAACTCAAACCTCTTGTTATTGTTGGTGGTGGTGGTGGTGGGGTGTGTGTGTGTGTGCATATTTTAAAATATAGATTGGTCACGGCAAGAAAAATATGTTGTTGTGTTTGTTTACAAGGATCAAGAGTCTTTTTTAGTATTGCAATAATGTGAGCATAAAAAAAAGGACAAAAAAAATGATACTTTTGTTAAAAAGTGCAACCAACATGGAAAAAAATGGATGAATACACAAAAGTTGGGATATGGAAGCATGTGCTTAAATGAAAAGGTCTCAAAAAATAAAACCAATAAAATGGAAGGAACCTTAAAAATCATGGAAAGAAGAAAAATACTACCAAAAATCTAATTTTTACATTACAAAGCAACGAAAAATCCAAAGGAAGATGGTGTGGATCAAAGGGAGGGAAGCGTTGATCGATTAAGTTCTTTGATTTGGCCTCCAACAAGGTTGAAATTGATGAAGGAATAAGGCTCAGCTTAAGGGGTTTAAGCTACAAAAATGCAAGTTCTTCAAATGATATGAATACTTTGAATGATAGAAAAACCTTGAATGTTCGATACACATTCAACGGGTTCTAAAGAGGAAAATACCCCAGGAACCTCCTAGTTAGATTTGATCTCCAAAAGAGAGAAATGCAAGTGTTAAACTTGTGATTTTTATTTCAAATGATCTCAGCCTTATACGCGTGTACAAGGCATAGGCATATATATAGGAGGGTTGCTGACTTAAGCACATAAACCAGCCGTTTTCCCTCCTTAATTCAAGCTATCTTTAACCCACTTGAATTAAGCTTATATAATACCTAATCCCAGCCATAATATCATCATCTAAATGATATTAATGACAAATATTACAAATCCCTACAATCAACTATGGTACATACATAAAATTACAACAAAACCCTAGCTTACATGAAATATACTTTAGGGTTTACAGCAAGTTTAATATAACTAATGAGATCACCAACTATATCTTGTTTGTATTTTCATCCCATGTATTCTATAGCTTTGCATGCTTTTAATGCATTGTACACTTTAAGTCTCTTCTTGTATGTTGACTTCTTCACCTTACAAATATGTAACATACCTGCAAGAACATCTTGAAGTATTTTCAATATCAAGGATGGAAACATTATCAAGAACATTTAAAATGATTGGCTCCATTATTAGAAATGCTAATTCTTTATTATCTTGAGAATCACTAGAAGATCTAGATGCACTAGATGCACCTGCATCAAAAGAACAACAAACAAAAAATTGAATACAAAATCAAAATTGGAATAAATTGAAGAAACCTACCGAGAACTTCGGGGATTAAAGGTTGTACACAGTATAGAAGACGAGTATTCTAATTTTTCTAAAACATTAGGGTTAAAAATTCAACAAAGAAATTTTTTGTCTTCAATTATTGTAATACCCTAAAATTTACTACTAAAAAAATTATTTTATAGCATAAGCATAATCAAAATAACTGGATGTTATCGCTATAATTGACATAAGTTAGGCTTACAATCCCCATCTTACGTCAATTACAAGGAAAAATAATTTAAAATGCTTAACATGATAAACAAAAAATGAGAGGAGTTTCATAACACAAATATGAGTTTGGAAATAAAATCTGGTTACAATAACTAAATACTAAAAAAGGGATACCGTGGATCAAAGATTCCAAAAAGGTATCCGGACAAAAATATTATCCGGATAATATGAATCTTCGCCCAAACACCCAATACAGATAAAAGTCACTCTTCCCCACACAATGTGTTAAAGGTAGTGAAATCATCAACTAGCCCCTCAAAGATCTGCACAAAACCATCAGGGTCTTCTACTCGTGGGAATGAACAACACCCATGAAAAAGATGATTAATATGCTACATACTAAGTAAGGCGACAATACAGTCGAAATGGGAAAACATATAATTACATGCATTTACAGTAGGAAATAGAATACATATAAGATACAAAAATTGATACAAGGTAATTACTGGTCCGGATTCGTATTAGTAGAATATAACATGATCTATTCTTTTATTTATGTTGAGTTTAAGGGCCCCACTATTCTCTACTAGTAGAATGGTTATTAATACAACCCTGAGGTAAAATGCTTCCGACCACTATTCTCGTCCGGTGGAACAAACATATACTACTGGTCTTAACTCACGTAGTCTTACTCTTTAATTGTTTAGTGTCTTATCAATGATTATGATTGTTCTCAAAGTTTATTTTAGATTAAGTTCATGAACCTCACTATTCTCAACTAGTGGAACGATTATTCCATCACAGGACAAAACTCTACTAGCCACTATTCTTACCGGTGGAACAGTAATAATATACAACCCTGAGCAAAATTCTCTAGCCACTATTCTTACCGATAGAATGGTAATAATATACATCCTTGGGCCAAGACGCGTCCGGCTAATATTCTCGTCTGGTGGAATGGACGTATAAAACCGATCCTAATTCATTTGATCTTTTACATTAAATTATTAATATCTTATTCATAAATGGTTTGATGAGTAAAAAAAATTAATGTAAACAAGACATCAACATACAGTTAATAAGGTCATTCTTTAAAGGTTAAGATACTTATTTTTTTCCTGGAAACCCTAAATTCACAATTTAGGTATAACTCCGCCCATATTGATCATTTATCCACAATATTTAGTATAAATTCCTCAAATATTATTTGTATTAATATATCCTATACTCAAGTTCTAACTCCCATATCTCATACATGCAATAATGGCCCTATCTCAAAATTTACTATTTACAAGGCTCCCAAAATTTTAATTTCATAGGTAAGTCATAAGTCTTTCCATAAGACTCATATAATTACTAAATTTAATATAAATTCCCAAAATACATATATTAACAACATATCCAAAATTTGTGGCCTAACTCTAACATTTTACACATGTGATAATAATATTACCGTTTTAAAGTTACTATTGCTAAATTAGGCAATTTTTTTCATTTTAAAAAACTTATGACATTCATAATCACTCCCAAAAAATTCACATGGTATTATTAGCATATTATAACCCATATAACATGTTAAAATACCAAAATTTCCACATTAACCTACATTGACAAAAATGCCCTTAATGATAACTATTAACCCTAATTTTACGAAAATCTTATATTTTCACTGTCATTATTTCCAAATCCTCCATTTATCATCATACACCTTAAATATAATTATTTTCCACTCATCATACTTTAATGGCCCATACTAATCTCTCACAATTTATACTCATCCATAAAAATATGACTTAGCGTAATATCATCATATCAGCATATCTTTCATTATTCTTACTTTCTTCTTATCATATACATTACATTAATATATCATATCATAAAAGACATGAATTTTAATAGTATGATAACAATAACATGATAACACATATAATCATAGAAGCATTTAACACAAAACCCTAAACATCGGCCAGTATTCTTACTAATAAAAACTCTGGTCTCTAAGCACGCTTATCCTAATCTTCTTCTTTAAGAACTTTTAGAATATCACCTAAGAATAATTAACAAAACATAATTATAATTATTTAATTAATTAATGAAGGTTTAAGGTAATGGAAGAGAAAAGAATGGGGAAAAACAAAACTGGGGTTTGAAGGAGGTCTCGGCTAAAACTTGCGTAACAAAGGGGCATCAGTTGGGGTTTCCGAGAAAGGGAGGCTAGAAACGGCATAACCATCCATTGCTAGAGGTGGTGCAATAAAAAGGAAGGCCGAAAGGAGGGGGTGTGATCAGTAGAGTTGGCCGAAGGGAGGGGGTGAGCAACGATGGAAATTGTCAAAGGGTAGGGGTGTTTTGGTGGAGTTTACAGAAGCTATGGGGAGGGATTGTATGTTTTTTTTTTAGGTAGGGGGTAGGAATGGTGGATATTTCTGTAGCTAGGGGGTAGGTTGTGGTGAAAGTTGCTACAACAAGGAAGAGAATAAAAGAAAGAAAATATTGTGGTAGTTGTTTTTGTAGGTAGTGGGTGTTGGAATGGAAGCTTTGGCTAGTGGTAGGGGTTAGGTTATGGTTAGTTTTGCTACAGCTAGGGGGTTAGAATGGTGACTTTTACTATAGCTAGGGGTGAGGGAATGGGAGGTGTTGCCGATGGTGGTGGATGTGGTGCCGCAAGGGCTGCCGAAGGTTGGTTTTGGGGGGTGTTTTTGGACAGTTTTGGCGACGGTGAGGACTGGAAAGAAGGAGGGAGGGAGGTTGTGCTGGTGGTGCTAATTCTACAAAAAAAAAAGGAGAGAAGGAGGCATTGGAGTGCATTTATTGCTCGGTATTTATGCACACACACATGCACGCAGGAGGGGAAGGGAAGAGGTGGTGATCGGGCACAATTTCAACATTGACTCTAGAACTAAGGAGAGGGGAGGTGATGGGGTAGATGGGTAGGCTTTGGCAGGGAGAGACATGCACGCAAAAGGGGAAGGAGAAGAGAAGAAAGGTGGGGTGATCAGTAGGGAGAAAAAAAGGATAAGATAAGAAGAGGATAAGGAAAAAGGAAAAAGGGAAAGGAAAAAGTTTGAGTTTAGGTTAAGGTTAAATAATTATTCGGGATTAGATTTAAGTTAGGAAAAATATTAATAACCCAAATTAAAAATTAGGATTATGCTAAAATTTAGATTTAGGGAGTTAGGGTAAGATAGAAAAATAAAATTTTGAGGTTAAAATTAGGTTTCGATATTAATTACTTAAGATTAGGTTTAGTTAAAAATTTGGGGTATTACAACTATAGACATTTATGCTTCATAATGTGCGTTCAACTCATGAATTGAATGTCTGTATTTATTGAAGAACCTATCTATGTTCATTGAGTATGTATGCTTGTGTTATTGTGTGTGTGTGTGCGCGCGCGCGCATTTTATGCTCACACGACATTCTCAAATTCGTATTTAGCTTCTATCAGTACCTATGCATTAAAATGTTATGAACCCATGTTATTAGCTATTAGTCAAGAACTTGTAAGGCTAGTTGATCCATGGAAATAACTTGTGTGTTTCTTATTATGGACCTAGGGGTTCTATTTTGTAGATTGTCTCTAACGAGACTCTTCTTTTTCTCTTTTTTTTTCTTTTTTCTTTTTCCATTTGAACATAGGTGTAATTTGTTACTAAACCAAATAGTTAGGTATTATGAACCTGCAATAGTTTTTGTCTCATACTTGTTTTCCCATGAACCTACAGGATGAAATTTTTCATTGTATAGGATGAACCTATATGTTCAATACGATGAACATATGTGTTTTATTGTTGTAAACTTAACTCCCTTTGTGTTTTAGACCTAAGACCTTGCTGCAAAAAACTTGATAAATTTACTTGATACCATAGTGCAAGGAACATGGGGTTGTTCTTCTATGAACACAAAAGGTTAGTAGGATGAACCTCAATATTTCATAATATGAACCTATGGTTTTATTGCTAAACATGGGTGCAGTTTGTTACTAAACCCATTGTTAAATATTATGAACATAGCTAATTTTTTTAATGATGAACTTATATGTTTTATGCAATGGACATAACTGATGAGTTCATATTTTGACACATTTTATACCCTTATAATCTTAGTTTTTGATAGTTTATTTAACTAATATAGGGGAATAATTATTGTTTTATGCTTAAGTGGTAAAAATTGCATAAATTTTATTATTTGAGCTAAAATGATATAAATTAAGTAAATTTAGAATAAAATATTATTTATTAATTTTTATTAAATTTTATTTTGCAGGTTTTGTTTTTAAATAAAAGAAAATAAAAAAAAAAGAAATTAGACCTTTGGACCAACGGCCCAAAAGCCGAAGGCCCAAAGGCCCGAAACAAAGAGACAAAGAAACGACGATCAACGAAGCCAAACGAGCCGCACGGACTCAATGAAACAAAGGAGAAAAGTCAGCCGCAAGGGCTGACGTGGCGCAGCAACATTAAATTATAAAAAGAAGAGGACAGCAGTGTGCAGCAGAAGGAGAGAGGCGGCCTCTGCCGTTAGGCAGAGAACAGGCCGCACGTCAGGTGAAGAGTGGAGGCTCGACAGAGAAGAAAGGTGCGGCAGAGCAGAGAGAGAAAAGGAGGGCGCGTCACGAGGCGGCAGACGCAGGGCCTCCTCAGGCTCGGTAGAGAAAAGAAGGACGTGCGGGAACGCGGCAAAGGACGAAGTGCACAGGGCCAACGCACGGAAAGCGAGGCAGCACAGGTCGTCAGCCCTGTCAACCGGCAGCGGGAAAAAGAAAAAAAGAAAAGAATTACGCACAGAAATCAAGGCACCCAAAGAAGAGAAATAAGAAGAAAATTATACCGGTAGAATTTATTTCAGATAAAATTAATTTTTATCTGAATAAATTCTTGATCTTTAATTCAAAATTAATTCCGGTTATTTCTTTCTCTTATTTTTAATTTATATTTCAGATATATATTTCTGTGTAATTAATTCTTTAATTATGGTTGGCTGATTATTTATTGTTATGGAATAATTTGAAACCCTAGATTATGATTTGAATTATAATTTTATTTTCTTTGTTTCGTGAGATTGTTTCTTGACTCTATATTAATTGCTATCGTTTATATGTGTGATTCTGTCCAGTATAGTTTATTTGGTGCATGCCTTGTTCTGGTACCTCATAAGTGACAGTATGCAGGATTAATTGCTTGCTAGGTGGCCATCTAAATATACTAGAATTTATATGTATAAATTACAGCTAGGTTAGATAGCAATTCACCTAATCGTTTTGTGATTCTAACCGAAGTGGTAAAACGTTTCGATACGTGTGGGTCAAGAAAAGGAAATACAGCTAGACATGCTTTTTGTACTAGTCTGGGTACTTAGATTGACAGCCTTCCACTTACACTTAATGCATTAAATCTAGTTAAATATAGGAGCCGCTTGTTGCTGCTATACTGCTAGTATTTAATAGGGTTAATATTGGCGCTTTGTCGTATTAATTTAATTAAGGGAAGTAATATAAGGTGTATAGACCTGCTTTTGGTGTGCAACTTGGTCGATCTCTTTCTCACGATTAAAAGATGACTTAGAAATAAATATTATACTTTCAACCTAATCTAGTGGTGGATTTTTATTTCCCTAACATATTTCTCCTATCTGCTAGTTTCCCATCGTTTTCTATTATTTTCATTATTAGTTTATTTTATTTACTCCTTTTATTATTATTGATAAACCCCCATTAGTATTTTTCTTATTTATTTATTTTAGGTTATTTAGTGTTTTTCTTTTATTAATAGTTTAAGCTAGTTAATTAGAGGTGAGCCCTCTCAATCCCCGGCTAGAACGATACCCTTATTTACCAGTGCTACAATTGACAATAAGAGGGTTTAAATTGCGTGCCGGCTACGGTCGCACCAATTTTTGGCGCCGTTGCCGGGGATTGGTAACTTCACCTTTATTTTGCTAGTATTTTTAGTGTGTTTTCATTTTTAGTGTTTTTGTATTTTTTTCTTTTAGTTTTGTTTTAGATTTTCTTAGGATTTTTGGTGTATTTTGTTATTAACCTTTTCCTTTGAAGTGTTAGTGTTTTCAGGTAGCTATGAGAGGATCCTTGGGTTATGGACAACTTGGCATGAATCTTAATTCAAAAGTAAATGAGGTAAGTTTAAGCAATTTTGATGATAGACTTCACCTATTCTCCACTCTTGTTTTGCAGGCAGCTGAAGCTACTGGAATTATGAATACAAATGGAGTGTGTCATACACAAGGAAATCCATATGCTTACCATGAACAAGCTATGAGAGGAGGAGGATGGACACAATCTGGTGCTCAATCTTTCAATTGTTTTCAAGGACAAAATCCCTATATAAGCACATACAATTCGGGAATGAGGCATCAACCCAACTTTGGATGGGAGATGAATGATCAGTATCAAATGCCATATCAAGACCCATACATGCACGAATATGAAGCTTCAAAATATTATCAGTATCCTCAACACGAATTTTCTCCAATTTCAGAACCCTCAAGTTCAGAAAAAATGGATAAGATTCTTGAAGAACTGATGAATGGTCAAAACCGGTTGGCAGAAAGCCAAAATCAACTGATGCAAATGAATGCTCATTATTCAGTGCCATATCAAGAGCCTTACATATGTGATTATGAAGCGTCAAAACATTATCAATATCCTCAACAAGAATCTTCTCCAGTTTTAGAGCCTTCAAGTTCAGAAGAAAAAATGGATAAGATTTTTGAAGCATTGACAAACAACCTAAATCAACTGGTGCAACGTCAGATTATGCAAAATGAAAGGGTGTCAGTGATAGAGGAGAAAATAGGTTATATGGTCAACTTGATGAATCAATCACAAGCACAAGAAGAGCTCTCTAGTACTTCAATTCCAAATTCAAGTCAGAGTTATGAGGATGATGATGGCATAACCGAATGTATGGATGAGCTAGTTGAGGAGGCTTCCATGAAGAACATTGAAGAGCAAGATCAAGATCAAGTGGAAGAAGAGCTTATAAAAGTAAAAGAAGAATCTCATCAAAATGAGGATCAAGTGAACAAAGAGAAGTATATGGTAGACAAGACTAACACTTTCACCTACCATATACCATCTTTGAACATTTATTCCCCAATTTTGCTTGGAGATAACCACGAGACACAAGGTAAGCCTTTGAACCACGTTGATTTTACTTATGCTAATCACACTCCTTGTTTTACCTCTTTTAGCAGGTTAGATGGATCCAAGAGTGAAGAGAGTAATCAAATCACCTTGGATACATTTAATAAGAAGCGTGATGCTCCAAAGGAGAGGTTATGTTGGAAGGACGTGTTTAAAGATTTTGAGATGGAAAAATATGTTCCTTCGATAGAGAGATCAAGATACATGGATATTGGGAAAAATATTCTCTCTTTACACACCAGTTTAAACTCTAATCTAGGTAAGTTACATTCTTGCTGGATCAAATCTTTCATTAAATCTAACATTTTGTCTTTTTCTTCCTTGCAGGATAAAGATGATCATCACAAGGAAGGATTTGGTGAAGCAGCTCTCAAGTGGACGTATCCACCTTGAACGAGTAAACCGAGACCATGTCAGGCTGAAGACATAAAAACAAGCGCTACTTGGGAGGCAACCCAATGTCATAAGGGAGTTTTCGATCCTTTATTTATTTAGTTATTTATTTATTTTGTTTTCTCCATACATTAAATTTCATATTTCCTTAGTCGTTTACACATTGAGGACAATGTGTGATTTAAGTGTGGGGGTGCGTGTGCTTTATGTGTGAAAAAAAAAATTTAAAAAAAAAAATTTTGTTTTGATTTTTTTTAGAGTGTTTAATAATTTTAGAATGTTTAGTATTTGTAGAGTCGTAGGAACCCTTAACTAGTTAATGAGGAATATATCTTTGAAATTTAACAAAAAGAGGATCATGAAATCAAGATAAAGTAAGTGGAGATTTTTTGTATTAATTTCGATATAGGGAACACATATCTATGTGCCTAAGTTTGAATGGAGAAAGAATATGTATGATTTTCTAACCACCGACATGGCATGTTGAGATTCATCACATTCCTCAGTGAGCTTTTGAACCATATGTACCTTCTTTTTCTGAGCGAATTTACACAAAATCATCTACTATTTCTTGGCTTCAATTTTTTTTTTTTTTGTAAACCTCATATATGTTTACTTGTTTTGATCAAATTATTTGCCATAGATCTTGTAATGGACTATAGAGATTACTAGAACTTACTCTTGTGCTAGTTGAAGCTTATAGTCAAAACATGCTCTGATTGAGAAAATGATAAAGGCAGCTTAAGAATTATCCATCACATAACCAAATGGCTTAACCTAATTTGTATATCCATGATATACATCCTATAGAAACCCTTTTGAGCCTATACATGGAACATGCATTTTTTTTTACCCGCATTAAATAACCATCAGGCCTTAATATCTTTACCCTTGCTTAAAGCTAGTGGAAGGAAATCAAATCGTTATGGATATAAAGAATGGTTGTTTATGTGTGTATGTGAAAGAAATATATGTATTTATGCTAAGAAAGGAGATTGGTTATGTTTGGTGGAGAAAAAAAAATTGAAAAAAAAAAGAAAATTGTCAAAAAAAATGAAAAAGAAAGAAAACAAAAGAGAAAAGAAAAAATGTTGGGATATAAGGAAGAGATGGAGTTATGGAGATTATGTTGAGAAATTTTATTCATGTTACATTTTATTGTGAAGGTGGAGAGGTGTGTCATTAATCATTGATGTGGAGATATGCTTATATTTCATCTAATTATTAGATTCCACTAGCTCTTGATCTTTTTAGCACCACACTCCTAAAATACTCCATACCCTTCTTTACCTTAAACCCCGTTACAGCCAATAAGTAAGTCCTATTTGATTTTCAAGATGAGCAACCTTTGATCTGTTGGAGATTAGTTACAAGAGTTAAGCATATGGTGCGGTCCATTTGGAAAATATTTGATATCTTTCATGAGGTTTTATCCACAAGAATATGAGCCTTCTTTATTTATATATGTGAGTCGTTTGTTATTTTTATCATCTTAGCTCACATACATGAGTGTTTCTATACATTTGTAGCCATGAATCTAAGAGAGAAAAAAAAATATAGAGGGTATCCATAGTGAGGATGAATCTCGATGTGACTAAGGCGTGGTAGATTTTCATCCAGAATATTGATCTGTTCATACCTGACATGTTTATGTGTGAACCATATGTTGAAATTGATTCTTTAAATCTCCCAATGCTGAATTTTGATTGATTGCTAATCTTGACGTTTGAAAGTAAATGATTCTGAGACAAATTTGGTTAAGGGTGTTAGGTATGTTTTTATTTTATTTTATTTGTGTTTGATTTTGTGGGTATATCATCTGCGAAACCCTCACGAGACCTTACTCGTCCTCGATGGGTGACCTAGGGGTTTAAAGGGCTTGTTGCACATGCTAAGTGTAATCGTGAGACCTACGAAAGTGGCTAGTTAATTTAATTTTATCTGTTTAGATTAATAACTTGCTTGAGGACAAGCAAGAAGCTAAGTGTGGGGGTGTGATGAGTTCATATTTTGACACATTT
This sequence comes from Tamarix chinensis, assembly GCA_030549775.1. Lineage (NCBI taxonomy): Eukaryota > Viridiplantae > Streptophyta > Magnoliopsida > Caryophyllales > Tamaricaceae > Tamarix > Tamarix chinensis. Next base: position 6,595,265 of record CM060174.1, read on the forward strand.
TATACCCTTATAATCTTAGTTTTTGATAGTTTATTTAACTAATATAGGGGAATAATTATTGTTTTATGCTTAAGTGGTAAAAATTGCATAAATTTTATTATTTGAGCTAAAATGATATAAATTAAGTAAATTTAGAATAAAATATTATTTATTAATTTTTATTAAATTTTATTTTGCAGGTTTTGTTTTTAAATAAAAGAAAATAAAAAAAAAAGAAATTAGACCTTTGGACCAACGGCCCAAAAGCCGAAGGCCCAAAGGCCCGAAACAAAGAGACAAAGAAACGACGATCAACGAAGCCAAACGAGCCGCACGGACTCAATGAAACAAAGGAGAAAAGTCAGCCGCAAGGGCTGACGTGGCGCAGCAACATTAAATTATAAAAAGAAGAGGACAGCAGTGTGCAGCAGAAGGAGAGAGGCGGCCTCTGCCGTTAGGCAGAGAACAGGCCGCACGTCAGGTGAAGAGTGGAGGCTCGACAGAGAAGAAAGGTGCGGCAGAGCAGAGAGAGAAAAGGAGGGCGCGTCACGAGGCGGCAGACGCAGGGCCTCCTCAGGCTCGGTAGAGAAAAGAAGGACGTGCGGGAACGCGGCAAAGGACGAAGTGCACAGGGCCAACGCACGGAAAGCGAGGCAGCACAGGTCGTCAGCCCTGTCAGCCGGCAGCGGGAAAAAGAAAAAAAGAAAAGAATTACGCACAGAAATCAAGGCACCCAAAGAAGAGAAATAAGAAGAAAATTATACCGGTAGAATTTATTTCAGATAAAATTAATTTTTATCTGAATAAATTCTTGATCTTTAATTCAAAATTAATTCCGGTTATTTCTTTCTCTTATTTTTAATTTATATTTCAGATATATATTTCTGTGTAATTAATTCTTTAATTATGGTTGGCTGATTATTTATTGTTATGGAATAATTTGAAACCCTAGATTATGATTTGAATTATAATTTTATTTTCTTTGTTTCGTGAGATTGTTTCTTGACTCTATATTAATTGCTATCGTTTATATGTGTGATTCTGTCCAGTATAGTTTATTTGGTGCATGCCTTGTTCTGGTACCTCATAAGTGACAGTATGCAGGATTAATTGCTTGCTAGGTGGCCATCTAAATATACTAGAATTTATATGTATAAATTACAGCTAGGTTAGATAGCAATTCACCTAATCGTTTTGTGATTCTAACCGAAGTGGTAAAACGTTTCGATACGTGTGGGTCAAGAAAAGGAAATACAGCTAGACATGCTTTTTGTACTAGTCTGGGTACTTAGATTGACAGCCTTCCACTTACACTTAATGCATTAAATCTAGTTAAATATAGGAGCCGCTTGTTGCTGCTATACTGCTAGTATTTAATAGGGTTAATATTGGCGCTTTGTCGTATTAATTTAATTAAGGGAAGTAATATAAGGTGTATAGACCTGCTTTTGGTGTGCAACTTGGTCGATCTCTTTCTCACGATTAAAAGATGACTTAGAAATAAATATTATACTTTCAACCTAATCTAGTGGTGGATTTTTATTTCCCTAACATATTTCTCCTATCTGCTAGTTTCCCATCGTTTTCTATTATTTTCATTATTAGTTTATTTTATTTACTCCTTTTATTATTATTGATAAACCCCCATTAGTATTTTTCTTATTTATTTATTTTAGGTTATTTAGTGTTTTTCTTTTATTAATAGTTTAAGCTAGTTAATTAGAGGTGAGCCCTCTCAATCCCCGGCTAGAACGATACCCTTATTTACCAGTGCTACAATTGACAATAAGAGGGTTTAAATTGCGTGCCGGCTACGGTCGCACCAATAACTAACACCTTCAACAATAGAATTTCAAATATTATATCAATCACAAGCTAAACATAAATGTTCTATAGATTGTATTTAAGTACCTTATAGTGTATACAATAAACCTATATGTTTTATCTAATAAACATAATAAATACTTATAGCGCTATATTAATTGTAACAAACACGGGAATTATTTGCACATATCCATATATTTATCTTAGATAAACCTAATCATTAAATGTAATGAACCTTATTTTATTATGGCATGAAAATGTACTTTACAAATTAATAAGCAACTAACCAAAATATTATTTTAAGTACACATGAACAGGCATTCATCTACTCCCGAGAGTAATGGTCAAATAAACTCAAAATAAATGTTTTATGTTATGAGCATTTGCGTTTTGTGCATAAATTTGTGTCATTGTTGGGGAGAGGGGACAACTTGGTCTGATTTCACTTCCATCGGGTAGCTTTCTCCCCCTGCTAGTGCTCGGTTGTTTCAACAGGGCATTCATTGTAAGTGCCAAGTGGTAACATGACTACGGCTCGGCATTGAAATAATATGTTGGATGGATAATGAAATTAAACAAAAAAAACTCCTGTATCAAAAAAAAATGATCAATTTATTTTTTAGAAATTAATATAAACTATTTTAAAATTATATTTACATTTTTATTAAAAAGATAAATAATGTTCAGTTAATAAAAAAAGTATTGATAATGATAAAAAAAAAGACTTTAATTTTTTTAAATAATTTGTGTATATTCCCTTTTAATTTCAATAATTTTTCTTAAATATTATAATATTTTATTTAATTTTAATTGGACATATAAATAGTAAAAATATATTTTTATTTTAATTTTTATGTGTATCCAAATAAAGTTAAATTAAAATATAAAAATATTTAAGTACAATTATTATCCACACAAGAAATTAAGAAAATATTAAATAAAATACTGAGGTTGAATGAAATCCACCCAACATTTTTAATCAATACAATAAATTTTATTTAAGAATTCATCTATCCTAAAAATAATAATATCAATTCTAATTTCTAAGAAGAAGCATAGATTGTAAATTTTTTAAAAAATTACTACATCATCAACTTAACACAATCGCGTGAAGATTTTTAGACAACGATCATATCATATGTCATGTGGTGCTTTTGAATCTACCATTAATGAATGATCCATCGGTTTCTTGTCTGACGGGACAATCAATTATCGGAAAGGGAAGTTCGGATTTGACCTTATGGCCGCAAGAGACAGCTTTCTGGCTTCGGGGACCAGCTTGCAGAGATGGGCGGGGTCGGGGTGTGCCATTTTTGTCAAACTTCATCATTGATGTATGTAGGCTTGCGCTTGCGCTAATACTATCCGTCCCTGACGGAACTAGTTGGGCAGTTAGTACTAAAACGGTACGAATTTAAAACGAACGGTTTTCAGATTCGCATTTTCGCAGTGCCGCAGCGGTACGAATTTAAGCCGTGGGGTGTCAAAATGCATCGGTAGTCTGCCGCATCCCCCGTATGTATGTATAATCGCCTTCCATTTTGAGTTTTAAAATTTAATTATTCGTTTAGAATTCCTTATAAAACAAATAATTATTTATTTTTTAAAACATAGGCTGAAATATTTCTAAAATAAGAAGTTATTTTTAAAAGTTCCTTTAGATAAAATGAAATATGATATTTAATTATAGTATTTTATTCTTTTTATGATAAATTGATAAATAAAATAGGATGTGTAATGAAAATAGACGATAAAATGGTAACTTTAACCTCAAAGTATTTTGGTCATTTTTTACCTAATTTTTTTTTAAGTGTGAATAATTGAGCCTACGATATCTTTAGTAGATTTATAATGTTGATATTGATAACGACTTTGATTATGGTTGTTTCAGAATGTCTGGAAATGAATAAAAATCGTTAAATATAAATAATTGGATCTATGTGATTCATAGGACCTGAAGAACACCCTAGAATGTAAATTCATCTTGGATTAGGGGTTATGAGAATAAGCATGTGTCGTCGATCTCATAGACATTAGAATACCAATAACCAAGTGATTCTCCTGACCCAAAAATTAAATATGGAAGTTGAATGGATTGTCACAATAGATAAAGAGTTATTATTTCTCAAATCACAAAGGTATAAACCATCTAATTTAGATGTACATGATCCACTTCACATACCTAATGTAAATAATATTAGAGATAATTATGAAGCTGGTACATATTTTTTTCCTTCCTAAATGCATCTAAAACTATGAAATTCTATAAAAAAATATCAAGTGTCAACTCAATAATTAATAATATGTAATATTTTATTTAAAGGTTTACATAAATGTGACTTATTAGATAATGATCTCCCAATTCTTTTGGTGAAAGGAAGGTTATGCATCAATCATGGTACCAAGATGCTGATTGTTTATGGATATATCTTAGCCCCAAATATAAGGCTTGTAATTATTGACATTCTAATTATTAGATATTCACCCTTGCCTTATTGTAAAGAAGACGATGAGACAGCCACATTATTGAAATCTCATTTAAGCTTTGTGCCTTGGCTCACATACCAAGTAAGTCTCACTACTAAAGAGGTAATACGATTCTTCATCCATGTTACACTTAACATGTTACATACATTGTTTATACATTATATATATCTTGTTTAATATTATGTATTAAGGAATCAAAAAATAAGAATGCTCATAAGGTAAAGGGAAAGAGAGTTATTAGTGGAAGGAGCAAAACAAAATAAGGAGTTGAGAAAGGAAAGAGAGTTAGATAAAAAAAAATTGGACGCCTCACAAAAAATTACATCTTTAGAGGATAACCAATAACTATAAGAACCCCATTAACCACCACCAACTTTGACGATGTTGTATTTCTATGCCCAAAACCATATTGCAACAGAGGGGATGTTGTCCTCTATTGTATTTGTGTGTCCATACTACATATCTGACCGTACTACAATAAATGAAGGTTGTCACATAAACTATACAGTGGATCATATATTAAGCAAGGGGTATAACAACAAACTTTATCTCTTACCTCACATTTCAAGTGGATATTGGATTTTTTACGTCATCCATCATGATCAAAACAAAGTGTATGTGTTTGACTCCTTCCAAAAATATTCCATTCCTTTCACTCTTGCTCATTCTAAAGGAAAAAGATCTAATTGACATGTTATTATACTTCTTACTTATTACTTAATTAGTTTATTAATGCATATATACTACTTTAATTTTTTGAGCTATATAAGGTTATAATATTGTGTATCAACTTTATTTATTAGGACATTACGGATGCCATATATAAGGAAAGGCAGAAATGATCTGTTAGGCTTAAGGAATCTTAAGTATGAGCGTGTAATGATATGTAAAAAAACAAGTATATTTTGTATTTTATTTCAATTCCAATTAGTATATAATAGAATATCAATCTAAATAAATTCATTTTATAATGTTCACAACAATAAAACGATAATGATTGTGGATACTACATTTGTGAAGTATTGGATCTCATACTCAAGAACAAATATGTGAACATAAATTTAAGCCATGTATGTTTCTTCTTCCATATTTTTTCATTAATTCATCTATGGCATATTATTTACTAAAAAAAGATCAAATCATGTGAATATGCAACTTTTCAACAATGGATATGCGCAAAGCTAGAAATATGCAAATGATAAAGCTAATAAGTTGAGTTGAGCTCACACACTCAGTATTAGGATGTCTTATGTTATGGTTTGTATATGATGTATTATATTTTTCTACGTAATTAGAGATGCACATGCATGAATGAAAGCGTTTATAAGCTAATGATAGTTAGGTTTTTATGATATGTGAACTTTGACTTTGGAGTGTAGAGCTACCAACTTGTGGTATGCCTACTAATTTTCATTCCTTAGAGGAAGATATACATGAATTGGTGTTGTTTTATACATTGTAAATTTGGTAAATATTCAAACATACAACTATATATGTGAGTTGGAACAAAACTACACAAATTATATATATATATATATATAGATTTTGGCTCTTGTACAAACCATTATTTAAAATACAAACGTAGGAATTCTTAATTATCATTAGATCCGGAAGATTTAAGGGCCGAGATTAAAATAAATTTAGGTTAGATATTTACTAAATATTGACCATTGTTCAAATACTAATCTAATGGTTAAGATTGGTTACTATATATGTATATTAGGAAGGGTTTATATGGGATATTCACACTATATATATATATATATATATATATATATATATATATATAAATTAATTATGTTTTGATAATAGTTCTTAACTAAACTGTTATTAAAACCTTTAGTGTATTAATATATTTAAGGGATTTTAATCATGGTTTTTTTAAATGTTATTAAAAATATGTTTTAATAAAGGTTATTAAGGAAAATGGTTGATAAAAGGTGAATTAAATGCTCATTAAATACTTATTATGGTTTATTACCCCATAATCGTATGTTTAATGTTAACAAGTAAAATTTAATAACGGTTTTGAGAGACAACCATTATTAAATCATGTGTTTAATGCTAATTATTAATTATTTTGGATTTTAATTAATACTTTATCGAGATCTGGTTAGGATTTTTTAAGGTTTTAACGTTTTTAAACACTTAAAATTTATTAATACATTACAATTTTAATAATAGTTTCTAGGTGGAATCATTATTAAAACCTCAATTTTTCCTTAAATTGCCAAAAAAAAAATATTTTTATGACAATTTTTGAATCATTATTAAAACTTTAATAACACACAATTAAATAATGGTTAAAACCCATAATTAAAACCCTTTGAAAAACGTTATTAAAACACCTTATAATGGGTGGTGATGATTCAAAAAAGTTTGAAAACACATAAATCTTGTCCTTAGATTTAGTTACAATGTTTATGTGAGTTGTAGCTGATAACTAATTATTGTTTTTTATAAGAAGAATAATATTCATTGATAAATTTGACGATTGCATAAAAAATCTAGCTAATAACTAATTAATGTTGCAGCTAGTTTTTTTTAACATTTCCATATAAATAGGCTTACTAAATTTTGTTCATATTTTCGAAAGTTATAATTGAAAAACAATTAATAAAAGTCGAAATGCTCTCCAAACATATCTTAAGTCACCAATTTAAGTATTTGATAAACATCAAATTTTATAAGCAGCCCGCGCTCAATTTGCTAATACTCGACTAAACTGCAAACAATACGTATTGCTTGAAGATATATAGCTCATTTAGAATTAGTTAGTTTATTTATTGACGGTACTTTTATACATTATTATCATTAGTTAATTTGATCAAATAATCTTGCACAAGTATCATATGTTATTTGATCAAATCACCTATATAATAGTGGTTAATGTGGTCAATTATTTTTTAAATCATGGGCCCTATAAAGCAATTTGTAGATCATGCAACCGATTGCATGGTAATCATGATACAATCGGTTGCTATAAAATTTTGTGTATCTTTCAACTATATATAAACATATATCACATATCTAAAATTTTTATTATTATTGTCAAATATATTTTTCATTATTATTTAAGCTTTTCTTAACATTGACATGAGTTGTGCATCTTTTTTACCACAATTACTTATATGTTTGACTATGTATCTAACTATATCTTATAACTATTTAACATAATTTTTAGCTTTGTTTTAAAAAAAAAAATTCAATATTCATATAAGCATATCTTTAACTAGTCTTATACATAGTTTTCACCAAAACTTTATATATAATTTAATATGTATTTGAATATATTTTACCACTTGTTAACATATTTTTCGATGTTAGTTTTTTAAAACTTATCAATATTGATTAAAATATATATCACTAGTCATTTACACGTCCTTCACTACAACTTTATAGATATTTTATTATGTATCTAAGTGTGTTTCACTATTATTGAAAATATTTTCACAATTTTTTCATGAGAATTTTCAACACTCGTCCAATTTTTGTATATATATTTTTTTACCACAGATAAATATATATTTCATCATGCATCTAATTAATTTTTAATATTGCTTAACGATTTTTTGCTACTATTTTTATGAAATATTTAGACACTGATCTAAGTAAATATTACAAGTCATTCATGTGTCTTTTATTACAATTATACATACATTGTACCATATATTTAAGTATCTTTTATTACTATTTTTTTTAATTTTAAATATCATATGATCTCTCATCATTTATTTACAAATATATAACCATAATTTATTTATCAAAGTATATATTAATATAAATGTCTATTTATTAAATAAAAATTTTAAAATATTATGATATATTTATATCCTTTTTGACACTTCAAATCAAAAATAAATTAATATTATTTTTTATAAAAAAAAAACGATGTCATATCGACCTCATTGATCGCATAGGCCTACGACACCATATCGCGTCATTCATTTCATATTGCGCCTTTAAATTCAAGACCATATAACCATTAAATCAAGAGTAATAGTTAATTATCAGGAAAAGACAGAAATTGAGAACAAGATTCGAAATTTCCCCACGTAACAGTTAGTATTGAGCTGCCCCTGCGGCTTTTTTTCAAAAATATAAATAACAACGATCATGAGCCAACGCCACATTGAAACTGATCAAGGGATACAGTTGTAGTACACATTGTGATCGATCCAGTTCGGATAATTGTGAAATGGAGACAAAGAACCTATCTTCTAGAGTTTTAAATTGTTAACAGCTTTTTTTTTTATACTTTAGAATAACATACTCTTTTTTTTTAAAAGTATTTAGATACCTAATTAAGACTAAATTAAAATAAGAATACTTAAATATAATTATTAAAAATACAAAAAAAATAACCTACATAATATTAAAATAAATATCAAGGTATCTAAATAAAATTTATAAAAAAATAAACAAATTAATACCATTGTCATAATTATATTTTTATATTATAAAATACCATTTATTAAAATAACTTAATGATCGAACATTATTCAAAATTGATCTTCTGAGTAGCGAGGGAGTAACAAATTACACCACACCGTCCACCAAAAACAATATTTTTTCTTAATAAAGAGGAAATATGTGAAATAAAGGAAAAACAAAAACACCACACGGAGAGGGAGTGTATATATATATATATAAATATTCTATAACCTTATTTCAAACTGTTATTCCTCGTAATACAACTGTGTACTCGCACCATGAACCTCATTGCAAAATTTCTAGCCAAACCATGACATGTTTTACCCCCTATCAACAGCCAGCACACACGCACGCACGCTGAGATTCTGAACCAAACAGTACACGATTTAATAAACTTAAGAGGCGCCTTGGGAAGCAGTGGTCGTATGAGTAGAAGACGACGTAGAGGGTGAATTAGAACGAATAAGGACGTCGTGACTGCTATGACTTCTGATCTCATCAGAGTTGCGCGAATGCTTCTTCTCCGGCGGTCTTCGCGAACGTCGTACATCGCCCGTATGTCGCTGCGCAGTCGGGTTGGGTGTGTAGATTCCACTAGGAGCGGAGGTCGCTGCAGCCGTCGACGCAGTTTCCGCTAATGCTGTCGTGTACTCAGGCGGAGGAGGCACCCAGAGGCCGCCGACGACGATGAATTGGGGAGCTTGCGTGCTGGGAACGTTGCTGCTGTGATGATGGATTGGTGTCGGCCGTCTTGTATGCAGGCGGTATTTCTGAGGAGGGGAACATGATTATTAGAGGGCCATAATAACTTTAAGAAAAAATAAAATTAGGCGGAGCTTTTTAATTCGACAAATGAGTCGTTACACATCTACTACACGTCATGCCACGCATGGCATTAATAGCGATAGCAATCGACGACAACGGCCAACGCCTGTATTCACATCTAATTTATGGGGTACGATTCGATTACACGATTATTATTATTATTATTATTAAATTGTCACCAACTTTGATCGTTTTAGGGTTTTATTCGATAGGAGTGGCATAGCAAAATTCAATTACCAGCACATGCAATTACACCTCATACGTCAAGCACAACTGTATATTTACAAACTTCCATCTGAATAAAATAAAATATAATCTGAATCAAACAAAATAATAAGCATATTCGAATATACGGTAGCAAATTTGTATATGAATATGACTATAGCAAAATAAAGTTTTTTCCATACTTACCCAAAAAAAAATTGTTTGATAATTTATTTAATCAAAAAATAAATTACTGTATAAAAAAATTAGACGCGTCGATAGATTTATTTAAAAATTGTTTGATGAATTAATATCCGAATTGAATTTAATCTGAAGTGATATCTATTAATATTTTGGGTATATAATTTTAGAGTAATCTGTAATAAGTTGTTATTTTTTTATTAAAAAAAAAGTACAAAGAGTATTAAGGCTTTGAAACCAATATTGTGTCGTACCGAAAAATACTATAGAGAGAATAAAAAGATGCACCAGCAGAACAGGCTAAAAATCAAAAGAATATTTTAAGCACACGTTTTTGATAGATCAGCGGCCGAATGGATGTACACAACACAAGATTGCTAGTAGTATACTCCTCCTCCCTCCTATATCCTTTACAGAAGAAGCAGCAGCAGTTGCAGTACAATAATACCAGTATCTATTTAAAATTAATGAAATAAAAGTAGATGCAAAAAAACCAACCTGGAGATGACTTTTAACTTCATCATTGGTAAGTCCATCAACCTTCATCAATTCCCTAATTTGCTTCGGCGTAGCAACTGAACAAAATCAACCAATGAAACAAAAAAAAATAAAATTAGCCCCAATATTATTTTCACGAATTTCAATCAAAAATAAAAAAAAAATGTCATATTAACAAGAAAAAAAAAACGCCTAAGAGATCGGTGGAACTCATTACCGTGTGAACCTCCAAGTTGTTGAAGCGCATTCAAGAACTTTCTATGCAATTCCTGTGACCAACACCGTCTAGCCTTTCTCTGTCCGCATTCCTTTTCATCCTTCTTACAAACACCACCGCCGTTACTGCCGCTATCACCGCTTCTTGCACCACCACCGGCGGCGGCGGGAGCCTCATCAGCGGTGGAGCAAGCGGAGGCAGTGGTGGAAGCTGCTCTAATTACATTAGCAGCAGCAGGAGTAGTAGTATTGTCTTTTCGAAACGGCTGGAATGCGCCTCCGTTTCCTCCATTTTGCTTAACCTCAACTACTGACACCTTCTTAGGTTGATGTTCCTGTATAAATTTAAAAAAAAAAATTAAACAACAAAAAAAGTATTTCGCATTACAAAACTAGCCATAACTAGCTTGGTAATCCAGGGAGAGCAAAAGGAAAGATGTGATATTGATTTTTGTGGGTACCGAGTCTACCGACCTCTTTGGTTGGGACGATGGTTGAGAGTGGATCTGGGGTGTTTTGGTTCCACAATTGAGCAGATCTAAGCCAATCTGATTTTTTCAAAGATTTATCACTGTTACTGCTGTTGTTTTCACAGCCATTATTGTCTTGGAAGATATTACTAATTTTGGGATTCTGAGATTGAAGCTCATCGTCATCGTCATCCTCGTCATGTTGATTATCAACAGAAGAAGAAGTTCTATTGATAGGAATAAATTCTTCAAGAATCGGGCCACCGTCGCTGGTTGTTTGCTCTGAGCACTCAGAATGCTGTTGTTTTCCTGCTTGTCCACCATTAAAACAGAGAGAGAGAGAATTGCCTGCTGTCGCCGCTGTTGTTCCTGATAATTGCTGCTTGTACGCCTCAATTGCTGCCATTAAAAAGAGAGAAAAAAATACATAGATATAAATTATGAAATCCCAAATGATATTTTTCTTTATTTTTTTTTCAATAACAATCGGAAGATTAGGGAATCAATATATGGATAATTACTTTGTGTGACGAGTTGGAGACAGAGCGGGAGTTCGCGTTGAAAGACCTGAATTTTACGCTGCTCTTCTTCTAAAGCATGTATGTAATCCTCACATTTCTGGGTATTATCTCGATAATCCACCATATTTAAAGCTGAGAAAACACGATGATTAAATCTGCAGGGATATAATCACTGTGCGTATGTGAGAGAGGGCGAAGGGAAATGAAAGGATTAGAGAAGATACGACAGGTTTTCCTGAGAATGGAAGGAAGAAGATAGACAGAAGAGGAAGAGAATCGAAGGATCTAAATAAGAATCGAATTAGGAAATTGAAAGGGAATAAACTTTGGTGCCGAGTGAAATTCTTTTTTTTTTTTTGGTGGGGGGGGGGGGTGGGGAAGGAGGTGAAAGAAAGCCCGACCGAGGACAGAGGTGGATGAGGAGGAAGAGGAGAGAACCGGCGGTAGCGGAATCAAAGTCGGGACGTCGCGTAGCGTTACCGAACGTTCCCGCAGAATCTCTTCCGTCTTATATAAGGAAAATAGGACATTGTCGGAATTATTTAATTTATTTCTTTTACATCAATAATATACTTATTTCATCGATCAATCTAATAATCTTAGACCATTGTTTCAGAAAGAGTATCCTCCTCGCTAGTTAATTGTATAATATAATACGAAATTTTCTATACACTTATTTCATCGATTAATCTAATAAATTTATCAAAAGAAATTCAGCTCAATTTTGTTTAAATCCGAATATATCTAAAATGGATCAAATGAGGTATTTAAAATTATCAAATTTGACAGTTAGGTAAAATTATATTCCAAACATACATTTTGTAGTAACTAATAAAATCAATTTTAATATTTTAATCAGATACGATAAAATAATACTTAAAAATTAAAAGATAAAAAATTTAAAGTATAGATAAAAATTAATTTTAACTTTCGTAAAATATTTTTTTATAAACTATGTTCTTCTAAAATTATTTTTAGAACTTATTTAATAAAATTAGACCATAAAATTTTAATAATAATAATAATAATAATAACAACATAAATTTAATGATAATAATGATAACAATAGCAAACATACTATATATATATATATATATATATATATATATATATATATTAATCATTACTGATAATATTAAAATGTCTATGTTTAATCATATCTCACAAATATTTCCAACGAACATAAACATTTGCTTAGTTTATGTCAAATTAATTTTGAAAAATATTTTTTTATACATATGTGTAATGATTATTTTCTTTAAAAAGAAAACAATCATCCATCTTGATATATTTTTATGTGTGTGTGTAGAAATAGCAATCAAAAAAAAATATTTTTTTCTTTCAAAATTTATATCATGATAAATGTACCATCTACATTTATATATTTTTTATAATCTATCCGAGCGATAAAAAAATTAAATAAATTAGATATTCGATTCTATAAATTTAGAAAATATCTTATTTGATAAATTATACACACACATATATATATTAAAAAAAATTAGTTATTGTTAGTAACTTGTATACTTTTAGATTACTAATTTTTATTATGTATTTAAATATAATTAGAAATATAGATTTATTAATTAGATATAATGTAATTTAAGACACGATTTACATTATTATATTAGATGGGTTCAAAATGGACTGCTTGATTGTCCGTTGGTTGGATAATTTTTCATCTGAAATTTTTTGTATGTGATATGTTTAAAATCTTTTGGATATTTTACATATTATTTATTATTTAATTTGAATTGTGGACTATTTAAAAGTTTGGGGATGTGAAATTTTTTAAAATATTCCACCTTTTAAATATTCAATTTTTTATTATCTGATATCTAATTATCAGATATACAAATCCACGAACCCTTAGCCATGATGATAATGATAATATCTTAAGTTTATAAATCAGAAATCACAAAAAGATCTTTTCTTCTAAATATATTTCCTCTCCTCCGTTGGCTGAGAAAAGGGTGGCCCTGGTAGGGTGAGGAGTGATAAAGACTAAAGAGAGGCAGATGAATATTCGAGCGTGTGATTCCTTTTAGGTCGCTCTGGTCCGAGGCTTCATACAGTGGGCGTCTAGCCTGTTCACATACCTATAACCAATAGGTGTATGTATGGTCAGAATTTCACATTCATAGCAACCGGATTTCCCCCTTCTTTTAGAATTTTCAGGTTCGTCCTCCCTTGCCCGGATACTTACCCCACTTTTTAAAAAAAATAAAAATAAAATAAATAGGCAAATACTGCTGCTAGCGGCTAGCCTGCTACTACTACTACCTGTTAATACTAGGCTTATCTTTCTTTCTGTTACCGACCGGCGACCGCCAGCCTCATCACTAGGTCAGGCACGAGATAAGATCAAATCTAATGACCCCCGCTTCCGACCCTTAGATTACCGTCGCCGTCACTCTTTGTCTTTCTCGCGTCTACTACTAGTATTCCGTTCTTATCATTCATTTCCTTCTCCGTCTGTATCACGTTTTTAAGGTTACAACTATTTTTCTACCCCGAATAAATACAACTCCTTTCCTGCCCGCAGTATTTGTGAGTATTTAGCTACTGATTAAGATTTATAAAAATTAAAATAACATTAGCTATAATAACGTACTCCTTCTCCATAAAAAAAAAAAAACAAAGTCGTTTTATTAATCTATAATTATTTTTTAAAATTAATAAAAATAATTTAAAATTATAATTGCATCATTTATTAAAAAATAACAAAGCATTTAATATATAAATAAGAAGAAAAGATAAAAATAAAAAAATAAGTTTAAACTTTTCTCCTTTTTTTTTACCAAACTTTAATAATAAAATTAATTTATTTTTAATACGGAAAAAATTACTACTTACAATCTCATTCATTGCGGGGATACTTTAATATAATGCATCACAAATTCTACCTCGGTCAAAAAATATAGTAAAGAATATTTACTAATAAATACTCACTCAATATAAAAAAATTATTCTATTAATTTATATCTTTTTAAGAAAATAATAAAGGTGTTTTTAAACTTAAACTAACACTTTTTATTAAAAAAATAACAAAGCATTTAATATATATATATATATATATATATATATATATATAATTAAAAAAATGAGTGTATAAATTAAAAATAAACTTTAAATTTTCTAAAATCATATTTTATACAAAAATTTAATAATATAATTTACTTTTTTTTACACGGAGAGAGTACAAAAATTACATGTGCTTTATTCACTTATTAATATAAAAAAAATGATAAATTATGAGAATTGATATAAATATTTAGAAGAAAATGGTGAACTCTATAAAGTTAACATATATTTTTCTAAGGTCATTATAATATAAATATTAGTTTTATAATTATATTTCTTATCTACCTCGGCATAAAAAGTAATCACTTTATTCGTCCGGAGAAGTATAATTTTTTGTAATGAATATGGGCATATAAAAGAAAGTAAAATAATGTCTTATAAGTAAAAGCTTTGGAAAAAATGTGGGAGTGGGATGAAATTAATAAAATGAAAGAGCGTGTAAACAAAGCGGCACTCAATGAACGATTTTAATGACTTATTTGAATGTACTTATAAAAAATAGTTAATAATAATAATATTTTTAAAAAAAATTAGATTAAAAGATTTTTAAAATAAGTAATTATCATAGATAATTAATTTTAATAAGTAGATCTAAATATTGGCTTAATTATTCAATGATAAGCATGTCATTACTTACAATTAAATGTAAATCAATCAATAATAAATACTTAGAACTTACACATAAAAAAACTAAGAAATTGTTAACATGATTATATGAATAATGTCAATTAGTTAGAATACTAAAGCCTTATTTTTCTCACCATATTTTCAAATCAACAAAAAATTGACAATAATAAAATTAATTATAATAGCAATACTAATTGAAAAAAATGTTAAATATGAAAATAATAATTTTAAAATAGTAATAATATATAATATCTTAGTTTATATATATATAAGATAAGAAAGTAAAAAAAAAAAAAAAAGACGAAGCAAACAAGGTCTAAGGTGCATGTTGTAGACTTGTAGCTCCATACGTATACGGTATACCATACTTATTTCGAAGCAATAACAAGGATACAGTTGTTCGCAATGGAGGTTTATATTTTTGGAGCATAGCCTTAGATTACAAGATGATTTTATAAAATAAACTTGTTAAAAAGAATGGTAAAACTTATAATTAAACTACACAATTTAATTTTTCTAATTGAATTAATTTAAATTGTCTTATTTATTTGACATGCTAATTTTATTTAATTTAAAAATATTATACTTATTTATCAAATGTGTTGAATTAGACGTAAAAATAGCCCAACTAAATTCATTTTATATGTAATAATACTTTTATACATATATTATTACTCTCTTTATTTTACGATAGATAAATAATAATTTTTATTTTATTTTACAACACAAGTCATCTTTAAAATTTTAATAAAAAATTATATATATATATATATATAATTTATCTTTTTCTCACTTTATTAATGTATCTTGTAACGATAAAATTATTCAAAATTTAATGTGGAAATTTTTATTAATTAGTATATCATTTATTATAAATTTTAATAATTTTAAATATGAAAAAAAAATAGAAGGAAACCAAAAGTAATAATAATAAATGTCACTTAATTAATATTCCAAGGTACTTCTATGTAGAAGTGTTCGTAATTAAATATTCGCTCTATAATTTTAAATTAGAGATTTAATTTTTTTTGATACACAAAATTGTATGAGTTGGATATAAACTGAATATTAGATATATCCAATAATCATATAAAAATATTATTTTAACAATATCAATAACTTTTACTAATTATTTTTTGAAAACTGAGATTCTATATCAATTAATATTGATGTTTATATTTAAATCATAATCTTATTTTATATAAATAAAATATGATTATATTTTAAATTACAAAAAAAAATTAAAAGCTAAGCAATGTAAAAATATAATATTATAATATATTATTAAAATAATAAATAAAATATCATATATTATTTTTTAAAATCAAATAATATAATTAAAAGTTTAACATTTTAAATATTAAGTAATTCTTCTAATTAAAATTGGATCGAATATTTTTAATATTAGATTAAAATTATCGAATCTTAAAGTTTTTACCCACTTCCAACCCCCAAGTAAACCAAAGGCACGGGCTTGTGTCTATCTATAGTTTCGACGGACGGAAAAAGGAATATACTCTCGACGAAAAGAGGCGAGGAATCGCGAAACCGTGCCCCCTCTGCTAAATTGTTATTAAATGAGTGGGAATCTTCGGAGCGCGGTTTCTCATTTTCTTCGGAAGCTGCCAATCTTTTTTCGTACTCTACTAAGTTGTTATTATATGAGTAATTAATTATTTATTTTTAGAAGGGGTTGCTTTCTCCTGGCCCCTAATTTGCCCCTTCGCGACCTTAAAGAGTCGTCCCCTAAATCGGATTCAAACGTTAGCTTATTCCCAAGATTCTTTACGAGAATGTTATTTATTATTATTATTATAGTTATTATTATTATTATTATTATTATTATTATTATTATTATGTTAGTCAAAGACCGATCATCTCCGCTGTATTCGTTATTGGTCAACATGGATCGTATATAAGTAAAAGTATATTTAGTTGGTTGTTTTATGCTCTAATAATTAGTAATTTTTAAATTTTATATAATTTGTAATAATTTATTTTTTTAAATATAGTAACTATTACTACAAATATACACCAAATCTATTTAGGTAAGTATTCATAGGTTTAAATAACAAAATAAAATAAAATGATAAATTGGTGTTAAGAATCTCTTATAAAAGTCACATTTCTATTCGGTTTGGCCTTTGGAGGCAAGTAGGGCCAAAGTTTTATTAACGTCTAATTTTCTAAATATCATTATGTTATTTATTGATCACTGTAGACTATCAGTCATCTGACACAATTATAAAATGATATTAAAATTAGTTAAGTTAGATTTAGTTAGAGTTATTTATTAAAAATAATTATTTATGTTAATAAAAACTTAAGTTAAAATTTTTAAAATAAATAATTACATGAATAACTATTTTTGACAATTAATTTTAAAATGGAATTTAATTACTATTAATTAGTCATTTTGTTAACATATTTTCTCCACCTCTCTTATTTTGTTTTAGTTATATTATTTTAGATAAGATATTTCTAAGTGTATCATGGAATAATCATGTTATTCTTCATACTTCATCCCTACACATCTATGAAAGTAAGGATATGGTGGCTTGAGATCTTATAATTAAAGGACAATGAGGGCATATTCATGTGTTATTCTTATACGTTATTTATCATTTACTGTATATTGTATAGGCTAGGAATTAATAATGAATGGATAATCCTCTTCATTATTATCCATTTCTGTTTGAATTAGATATCAAGGATTTCTCCCATATTTCTCTTGTTGGACGGAGAGGAGCTGGTGAAACAAAAATCAGGAGTGATTGAATAAGCATATAATTATATTAAGATCATGCAATGCAAGTGTATTAAATTAGCCATTGGCTCCTCCGTTCCTTGCGTAATTTTCTGACTAAGCTCTCTGATTGCTAGTAATGGATCCTTATGATATTTTATTCATTTGGATTGGATCTATTTACTCGGTTATATATGAATTAAATACTCTGTTTCTGAAATGACATATTTTCTTTGACAGAGCTAATAAGATACTATACTATTTATATATATGAAGCTCTAATGAGAAAAAGATTGAAGACTATTTTACTGTTAGTAAGACTCACCCACAAAGATGCAGCGCACGCATGCACCACGCAACTCCTTCAAATG
The DNA here is from genome assembly GCA_030549775.1 of Tamarix chinensis. Lineage (NCBI taxonomy): Eukaryota > Viridiplantae > Streptophyta > Magnoliopsida > Caryophyllales > Tamaricaceae > Tamarix > Tamarix chinensis. Next base: position 6,613,752 of record CM060174.1, read on the forward strand.
GATAACAGCCGGATTATCCAAACTGGAGAGCCGTTTTCTTTAAATGGCTTGCTTCATTATAATAATTAATACATGAAATGATGACGGCCAATAGCAAAATTAGGAGTCGTTTTGTCCTTTTAGGCGTCAGAATCTTACTCCTTTTGGCAACAAATGACCTCAACCATTTCCGTATAATCATATGTGGGAAGAAATTTCGGATAAGAATTCGAATACGTATCCTCCAGAGGAAAGGAAACAGCAATGAAATTACTATGCAAATGTGACTGTTGACTCTGCATGTTGTTATAGTGGGTGAGGTTTTACGAATGATGTTAGCCAAGAAATGAGACGTCTCAATCCCCTGCCACCACGCACCAAACCCGAAAAGAGTAGACATACCTTCCATATTTTCATATTTGATATGGAGATCTTGTTGGGAAAATAGCGTTTGAAAAGTTTTTAGCAAAAAGATGGTAAGTGCTCATCTAAATATCCTAGTCCCTCATTACATACTCTAATTTTATAAGTTGACATTTATATACTTTTAAAACTTCTATCCCTTCCGCCCCTAACTCACTCTTCGATCAAACTCGCATTCAAAACCATATCAACTTAAATTAATCTATATACATATGTAAAATATTAACTCCTTTACTTAAATATTAAACGTTAATTTTTCATAAAATTAATTGAGAAATGAATTAGTATTATAATTAATTTAAATGGAAAATATGTTAATATTCGTAAAAATCATAGCATTATAAATTATTTATTTTGTGAATATAGAAAAAATAGCATTTAATGAAAAATAAATAAAATTACAAAAAGCTTAGGAAAGGATGAAGGAAAAGAGTTTTATTTAGATAACATTGAAAATTACAAGAGAATTTGTGAATTGGCATTTGAATACAAGAGAAATTTAACTTTGCTCAAGACATGAGCTTTTACTAGGTTTGAGAGAAAAGAGCTAGATAGAAAGATCTGCAAACAAAAGTTGATGCTTCTTCTAGTCTTAGACTCTTTCGTCTTGCCTTTGGGGCAACATCATGAAAATTTTGAAAGTTAGAAGATGGCTCGTGATTTTCCACGGAAAGCTAAAGATGCCTTGCTAAAGTTGAAGATTCACCATCTTTTTTGTTATTTCATTTTGAACAACTAAAAGATGGCTCATTCTTTTTCTTTTTACTATACATTCTACTACTATTTTGACCGTCGCTACGGTAACTTCTATCGACCACAAAATTTTATCGATTTTGATAACAATTTGTCATTTCTACTAACAATATTTTATACCTATTGGTGTTGAAAGTTTTGAGTACTTGTAAAAATATGTATTCTTTCCTTTTTTCCCTTTTCTCTTTCTTTTCCCTCCCCCCACCCCTCAAATTTTACCTATGGTAAGATTCCATAGCAATCATCTTCATTTTTGTCACCATAGTCAATGGTTGGCTTGGACAAAGATGAAAATTAAGAAAATTTAGTATGGGTGGAAAAATATCACTTAAAATGGAGAGGTATTCTTCTTGATTGTTTGTTGTTGCAAGATGTATTGTAGTATGAGACTCTTAGCCAAGGAAATGTGTTGTTTGGGGTTAGTTAGTAGGGGGATTTGGGAAATTGACTGGATAAACTTCTAGGTTTCTACCTAGTTTTGAATATGTTGTTTCAAGATTTTGTAAAATGCTTGAAATTTGCTCCACCAATTGACTTTGAATTGTATAATGAGAGTGGTAACGCCATTGATAATTTGGTGCTTGGTTTTCCAAGAGAATACCCATTAACAAAAAAATCTATCACAAAAGTGGAAGGAGAAAACCATCTATACATTAGGGACACCTAAAAGAGTTTTTTTTTTTTTGAAATTATCAAGTGCTTCTTGAAGTTGAGTTTTGGATGAAGAAATGCCAAGAGTAGGGATGGCAATGGGTCCAGGACCCGGCCCAGACCCGGCGGACCCGACCCGTTAATACAGGGTCTGGATCTGTAATTTTTAGACCCGGCGGGTCTGGACCGGGTCTGGGTCTGGACCTAAATAAACGGGTCTGGATCTGGATCTTATCATTTTAGGCCCAGACCCGACCCAGACCCGTTTATTTTTTTATTTTTTTATATAAAATATATATATATATATATATTAACCATTAAACCCTAACTAATGTAATGTCTCTCGGCTCTCGCTGCAGGCTGCACTTGGCTCGGCACTCGCGCAGACTACTCACTCACGAGTCACGACTCTGCTACTGCCATCCATCCCTACTCCTCAGTCCTCACTCCTCACTCCTCACTCTGCACTACAGGCACCGCACCACCGCACCAGTCGCACGCCTGCACCCGCACCAGGTGGTCCAGCCGTCCAGGTCTATCGTCGATGGCTATGTATTGCAAATTTGCAATTAGCCAATTACTTACTCTGTTACTTACTGTAGTGTATTCTTTGTGACTATAGCCTTTAGGTCGAGACTCTTGGTCGAGCGACGGAGTGAGTGGAGTGGCTGGCTGGCCGCTCGAGTGACCGTCGACGTCGAGCCTGTCGAGGACAACAACGGACAAGTCCAACGAGGCAATGATCTCAGCTTCCGAGTTTCGCCGGCTGCCGGCCCGCTGCTGCCCTGCGGCTCTGCTTGCTCCGATGCTACCGCCACCCAGTCACCCCACCCCACGCGACGCGACGCGACCACGCCCATACTGCCCAGTGCACAGCCGTCGGTCGGAGACTTCACGGGCTCACAATCACAGCCACAGCCCACAGGAAGCACAAGCATAGCAGGTTCGAGACTTCGAGTTGAATTTGTGTAATTGTGTGGAATGTGGATGGTCCGATACTCTGTATAACATAACAGGTGGTTATGTTTTATTTTAGCTTTTGATTTATGGGTTTAGTAGGTAATTATGTTTAAATATTTTTTTTATATTTAAATATGATAGATTTACTATTTACAGCATGAATTAATAGATTTTTTACACATAAAATGTCTAGACCCGTTAAGGACCCGATTAGGACCCGATTACCCGACGGACCCGCCGGGTCTGGGTCTGGATCTGAAATTTTGAGACCCGTTGGGTCTGGACCGGGTCTGGATCTTCTAACATAAACGGGTCTGGTTTTGGATCTCGATGGACCCGACCCAGACCCGACCCATTGCCATCTCTAGCCAGGAGTGACTTTGGCATTTTCTTTGCATAAAAGAGGTATTATACCAAGCTTGTTGACAAGTCTCAAAATTTGTAGGTTAAGGAAAATATGTGTGAGGTTTTGTAGGATGTTGGGAGGAGTTTTGAGGTGGAAAGGTCTCTTTCCTAGTATAAAGGATGTAGAACCTTATGAATTTTTTAAGTGGAGTAGACCAATTCATCTAGGAAGTTTTTGTAAGTAAAATGTTTAAAGGATATTGATCTAGTACTTTCAAAAACTATCATGTAAAATGGTTGGGGTTTAGACAAATTCAAAGGTTGTGAAGAGTTTGCAAGGGTTCAAGATGGAAATATACATCCTCAAAAATGAAAATAATTTGGAAATTTGTCTTACAAAAGTAATCAAGTGTTATTTAGACATCTTTTTGTTCTAAAATTATTTGCTTTGAATATGGAAACATTGCTAAATTTGAGGAAGAATATTTTGAAATCATATATTTAGAGGGAGTTTTTAAAATTAAAACGATTCCTCTTTAATTTTTAAAATAGGCAAAGGAATTTTATCTCTTGTTGTTATAGGCACCTTTTGAATGGTTTGCTATAATGCCAAAATTGATTATGGGGTTTTGGATATGGTGGCAATCCATTTGTGCACATCATTTTTGAATTGATCAAGGGATATCTAAGAGGATTTTTGTTGTTAATCCTCAATAACAGTGTCATATCATGATTTGACAGGGTTTGTTATGAGGAGATTCGGATATGCCGATAATTTACCCTTTCATCAAGGTCTCATGGATAGCTTATATTTTGGGGAAAAAAATATATAGTAAGAAAATTAAGAATAAAGTTTGATTCACCATTGATAAATTCAATAGTAAAATCAAATATTGATAAAATAGTATATTATCCCATGGATATTTGTTTTGAAACGATATTTTGGACTTCTTTTTGTAATCGTTTCTTAATAGATTTGCAATCAATTCGTAGTAGGATTTTTTTGATTAAGAATATCTAATTAAAAATTTTAGATACAAGGGAGAGGATTTCCTTTCTTTATAGTATAGTAGTTTTTTCCAGGTGTTGTTTTAGTGTGCCTAAGTAAACTTAACAATATGTTTTTCTAGGATACCTCCATAACCAATGTCTATGGCCTTAGTCTCAACTATTTTTAGAAGGTTTAGAATAGTCAGGTGGAGATAAGGGATTTCATTGACTTGGGTTTTGATGTGTTTGATCATTTTGGTGTACTCAAGCTTTTGTGGGACTATATTTTTCTTTAGTCGATCATGGAGTGGTTTGGATAATCGGTTGATATTTGAGCATAAGTCAAGAATATAATTAAGACTACTTAGGAATCTATAGAGTTTAGCTTTGTCAAGGATTTTGTTTTCTCAGAGCTTCACTATAAAAGTTAGATATTTTTCAATTGGAGTGATCATTTCATGAGAGATATAATGGTTGAGGAATCACATATAAGTTGGAAATAAGGACACATCTTTTATTTTGAAATAATGAGTCTATTTCTTTTAATGACACAAGTGAATATCCTGAGATGCTTAAAATTTTGGTTAATGGATTTTGAAAAGAGGAGAATATCATTAACATATACAATGTAGAAAGTTAAAGAATGATTGAATATATCATTCATTATCCTTTAGAATTCTAAGGGGCATTTTTCAGGCAAAATGTCATGATTATCCATTGATATGTTTGAAAGGAATACTAAGAGCAATTTTGTATTGGTCTTTTGAGGATATTTGTCAACAAAAACCTAATTTCATGTCAACTTTTGAAAAAAAAAGGGTGGAGAGGAGTTTTTGGATCAGATATCGCTTATTTGGGATTGGATAGAAGATTCACTTTGTGGTTTTGTTAAAAGGTTTGTAATTAATGATGATTTTGGGAATTTATTGATCAATTTCACATTATCTGTTGATATAGAAAGGTGTATAATTCCATGGAGTGTGGATTTTCAAAAATAAGCCTTTTAACTCAAGCTCTTTGAGTTCAGCATGACCGTGGTTTTCAAATTCAACATTCATTTATATTTGCTTAGCCTTTGTGGGGATATCTTTTTTCTAGAAAGGAGTTTTCATAGGGAAGATCCACAATATATTATTTTTTGAATCAAAAGGTATTTGGAAGGTCATAACACAAATCTTTTTCAATTTAGTTCTAGATATCAAAAGTGCATGGTTTGATAGTATGGGAGTTAACTTGGCCATTAATTTTTAAAAGGGAGATTATTTGCTTAAGGTATTGGAGGTGTATTTTTTTTACTAGGTCAAGAAGGTTTAGATGGTTGTGATAAATATAATTGGCTTTAAGAATATTTAAATGCCTCATTTTAGGGATTTCAATTTAGATTTTAAAGTGATACCATAAAAAATTGACTTCATAAGGAGTGATTGAGTTTATGTATGGGTTACCTTGTATCATGTAATAGATAATATCTAGAGCGATGAAGTATGTAGATTGTTTTAATTAATGTTTGATTCACATGTTTGCTTTATTTAGAGCTTAGAGCTATTAGCTATAGATAACCTCTCATTAGTTGGTGAGAGAAATCTTATTGGGATGGTACCATTTTTAATGCAATTGAGATCAACACTGATATCAAAGAGGGATGCTACATTGATTTGGTAATCATTAGAATTTTTTATGGTGATATTTATGATATATTTTTGGGAGGTAATTTCTCTAAAGAAATTAGGGAAATATTTAAGGGCATGAAGGTTTTAAAAAGGTTGGACATCTTTTTTAAAATGTTACCATCATTTTGTTGCTTTTGTTGGAGTTGTTTTTAGCTCACCCTTTATTTTTTTTTCTTTTTGGAGTTCTAAAGTCGTGGGGGAAGGATGTTTCAATTTTTCCTAGATTTTAAGGATATTTATGAGATCATAGGTATTTTTGTGACAAATGGGATTTCTGAGGAAGGAAAATAGGACTAATATTCCTTTTCTAGAGATTAACAAAGCCTCTCAAAATGTTCCTTTTGTTTGGAAGGACCATAGATGTATGAAATGTCCTCAAGTAAGAGTTTTTGATCTTTTGCTAAAACATTTTTTTTGTTTAAGGTTGGAGTCTTCATCTAGATTAGAGGTAGAAGAAGAGTGAACTAATATAGTCATTCTAGAGGCCAAACTTAGAGCGATAAGAGTCAGAGGATTCAACACCTAATGATTAAAAAAGAAGATTTTATATCTTGTTCATACTTTTCATCATCAAGTTGAAACTCATAGATTTGTTTGTTTAGATAGAAATACATAGATATATTGTGATACCTAGGCACACTAGTTGTCCATAATTACTCGTAGTACTTCCTAAGATTGATGAATGACCCTACATATCATCACGAGTCTTTTCGAACATGCTTTTTATCAACTCACACACATTCTAAGAAACTTTTTAGGAGGTCATCTATCCTTAAATTGCTCCAAGTTAAACATGCTTAACTACAAAGTTATTTAATGATAAGTTTCCCAAAAAGAAGTTATACCTTGTTCATATAGATAGTCTTGTCAATCTTTTTACCTTCTTTTGGGAGACATATCCTTATAGAACTTTACAATTAAGCATGCTTTACTTGTAGTAATTTAAGGATGGGTGACCTCTTGGAAAATTTTATAAAATGTGTGTGAGTTCATAAAAAAACGCGTGAAAATTCGTGTGTTGACTTGTGAGATTAATCATCAATATTAAAAGTGATCTAAGTAACTCTCTTTGGCCCTAATAAGGTCGAAGTGTTACGAATTGGTATCAAAGCAAAACAATGACTAGGAGATGAACTTCGATGAGCTAGTTAGTCACTTAGCTAGATGGTTATTGGGATAAAAGATAATAAGTGGTTGAGGCATAATAAGGATGTTGCATTCTTGAGTAGGGTTGTATATAATACCTTCATATTAGTAGTTGATAGTAGAGGCTTAAGACTACTTATATCAAATATGTATACCTTCTTTTCAAAAAACTTATCTTTAAATAATTTCAGAGTTAAACATGCTTGAATTGGATTAATTTAAAGATGGGTGACCTATTCGGGAGTTTTCTAAAATATACATGAGTTGATAAAAAAAATACATTTGAAAACAGTGATACTGATCTGTGAGGTTAGTCATCAATCTTAAAAGCATTCCAAGTAACTACGTGTGGCCTTAGTAAAGCTAGGGGTTACATATATAACCTTTCTTACCACATTTATAATAAGTGATATCCTTATTGAAGGGTTTATAAGAGGATGTGATTGAGGATATTGCTTTTTGTGACTTTGGGATTTTCTATAGTATGAGGGCGATTCATGGGAGGACCTAGATTTGGAGGATTTCTTTTTGGTATTTTTCAATTGAAGATATTGGCTTATAGAATCCATTGTGTGGTTGAGACTTTATATTGGGAGAGGAGATATCAAATTGTTTGCAGAATGAGTCGAGCACTTATTTAATCTTCCTCGTTTCCTATTTGAGGCAATTTTTAAGCTTTGTATCTTGGCAGATCTTTAGGCCTTCCTTTTAGGTGAGACTAATAAGTTCTGTATATGTGAACCTTGAATAAGAAATTTGATTTCCATGAGCCTATTTTATTTTTTTCTTAATCTTTCTCCAAGAAGAGGTGGAAGCTTCACAAAAGATTTTTATTTCCAAAAAGGCTAGTTTGATTCATCTTGAAGCACAACACAAGAAATAAATGTATTTTTATACCACTAAAAGTCATCAAGCTTTTTTCAAGGAATATTTGAGGTGATATGAATCACCAACAAATTGGAGGGATACAACTAGGATAAGGGAGGCCATGGCATCATAACAATCATCATAGTCTTTGATAATGAGGTTACCATCTATTTCAATTTTTATTGCTTCCAAATAAGTCACTTATTTTTCCTAGCATATACTCTGAACTAGTCAAATAACAAGAAGTAGATTCTCTTTTGGATTTATTCATATAATTTTATTTGGATATGCTAGTGTTGGTTGAGGAATTATTTGAAGAACCATATTCTTTTTTCAAGGTTATGAGGGACATAGAAGTCATCATCCTTGACAATTTGTTTGTTAATCTAAAATTATTTCTCAATTACATTAACATTTTTATGATAGTAGAGAAAGTAGGAGAAGTAGGTGGAGATTATGTGTTTGGTTTTTCTAGGTTTTGTGGTTGTTATGGCCTAGTGTAGGTTGGTTGGGAAGTTTGTGAGTTATAAATAATTGTATGAAGTGAATGATTTAGAAGGTTTGAAGTGGAATACCTATGTTGTTCACAAGCAAGATGGATAGCAAATGGGATTTTAGATACTCTTCCAACATCAATAGATGATGACAACGATGATGACGATGATGATTGTGACACCCTGAGTCGATAGGACCATGCGGGGGCTACCTTGGAGTGCTTTCGGATTGATCAGTTGGCCCCACAAATCAATATGAAAGTTTAATGCTGACAATATCAAATTTAAATACTCTTAATACCAAAAATTTATCTTCCTTAACGATGATAACAAATTATTTATTCAAGCTATATTTACTATTAAAATATTCATTACAGATAATTTATCATAAATATTTTGCTTTTAAAAATATTACATAAAATAAAAAGCCTAAAAATATTTGACTTGGTATTAAAGACAATATTGTTATATAAACATAATTTACAAAACAAACATATTGTTATTACATTTGGCGTGTCAATAGTATCATAAAACCTAAAAATCATCTTCATCTTCATCTTGATATTGATCTTGATCAGATGGTAGAGGTGATAGATGAGATTTATTGATTATTTTCATGTCTAAAAATATCATTTATCCCTCATTAATTCTATTAGATTTAATCTTTTCGTCGATTTTTCCTCCTTTGAATAAATTTTACAGGAAAGAAAAGAATTGAAGAAATTCAAGGAGAAATCAATGAAAAGAAGAAATCAAGTAGAGAACACATCAAGAAATGTTGAATCAAGGAGAGCAAAGTTGGAAAGGGAACAAATACATCAAGAGAAGGTAAGCTGAAACTTTCAAAGGAATTGAGTGGAAAGATAAAAAACAAGGGGGTCCCGTGTTTCATAAACACGGACCGTGTTATTTATCCCGGGTATCGATCTTTAAATCCTTGTCAGCAGAGCAGTTGGAGGAAAACACGGGGGTCCCGTGTTTCTAAAACACGGACCGTGTTTTCATTTAAAAACGTGTAACTGTCCGCGCGACTTGTTTCTGATAAATTTTATCTGAGAAGAGAGTTCGGGACAGAACGAAGGTGATCAAAAAACATTTGGAATGTATTTTTCTTCCTTTATTCCTTTAGAACATACATGTAATGCACAATTCCAAATTTTGATCTTCTTGAATTATATTGATGATTTGACATTCTGCACTTCAATTGATAAGTTTCCTCTATTCCTTTGTAAATTTCAGTATCTTCGTTTTTGTTGAATCTAAGTAGCTTTTCTGTAATTTTATCATCTAATTGTTGCAATAATAGAATTCGTGAATGCGTTGTTGTTATTAATTTTCAAGATTTTTGTGTAATTGTATGAATTGTGAATATGCAGAAATTTGAGTAATTAGAACAGGGTAGGATGAATTGAGGATGTAATTACAACCTAATTATCATTTCATACTTTAAATGTTTGATTCTAGATGAGGTTTAATTGAATTAATGGATCGAATTGAATGATTCTATATCATAGATTAAGATTCTTGAACTAATTAGATTGATCACCTATTTGGTTTAGAACTTGATCTTTGCTAAGACAATGGAATTAACCCGTATTTGTTAATTAAATTTGTCTATAGTAGCAAAAAGATTAATTATTAATCTTATCCATTAATTCGTGCAATTGCATGATCCGAACTTTTGTGATTATGATTGTAGTTGGCTGCTTCCCGTTCATAATGCTACCATTAATTGAATCTAGTGTTCTTAACCTAGATTATTAAATGGGTATAAAAATAAATTGAGAGCATATTCAGTTTATTAAGGTTAAAAGGAAGTACGGGAATTTATTATCTTGAGTTTCCTAAGTCAACATTAAATTGTTTAGAATCATTCTTCTTATTTGAATGTATGACATTTTAATTCCATCACCAATTCATCCCTTCCCTAATTGTCAATTAGTGATTAATATTTAGTACAATCGAATTTAGTATAGGAACCAACGAAATTGTATAAACGGGGTTATAACATCAATAGCAAAATTAGTGATTAAAATGTCATTCCTTGTGGGTTCGACTCCTTCTTGCCATATACTACGTATTTGGGAATTAGGATTTATTTATTAAATTTGTTGTACATACGACAGTGCATCAAGAGGTAAATGACCTTGAGCCTATGCAACCATAAAAGCTCTTATTTGTTTTAATTCTTCCTCTTGATGCTCAAATGCTTCTTGTTGGTGGGTTATAATCTCGCTCATTTGTTTTTTTTAATATTATTATTATGCTCTATTTGATATTTTCATTGTTGTTCTTAAACAGTACCAACATGCATCCAACTCATGCAAGAAGCAGCACGCGCTGCCAGTCTTCATTCTACACCTTTTCTATACCCTAGACAACTATCTAAGACATCCTCGGGTATCGGTTTTTCATCAATTTCAGGAAATGTATGATCATTAGAGCTACAAGAAGCTATTTCAGACAAGATCTCCTCTTGCCTTTGTACACATGTTATTTTGCACATATAAGTAAAAGTTAGACATATTTTTAAAAAAATGGTAACAATTTATATTATAGTTAATAACATACAACTAACTTGTAAAATTATCTTCACCTTGGGAAGTGGCCCATTTGTTATTCTTGAAATGCATTTATCTATAAGTCTCCACGACAGGTAACAACTTTTTTATATCTCTGGATTAGCCTATACATAATAGAAAAGTTAATACATTAGACAACATTACATGATAATAAAAAATAATGAATGAAAAACCCAAAAATAACCTCTTATAGCTATATTATGACAACAACTATGTACCATGACAAAAAGGAGTGGTTTGTTTTGCCATAAATCATCGATATTAAGAAAGAAAAAATTAAATGGCGTCGTTGCCTTGTGATAATTTTTTTAACTCTTAATATCAATGATTTATCATTAGTATTAAGTATATGTCGTCGATACTAAATGTTTTATTATTAACCCATTCCTTGGCGGCATATTTTCCTCCTATTTTGGGCGATGAATTTCTCTTACTATTGATGATATATCATCGGTATTATGGACAATATCGTCAGTAATAAAACTTTTTAAGGGGAAAATTTTCCTCCATGGAATTTTTGTGGAATATATTTCTTAATACCGACGATAAGTATTGTTGGTATTAAGAAATAAATAATTGGTTTTTATTCTGCTAGCATTTTAATAAAACTTTTTAGTGGAAAATTTTGGTACCACTTAATATCAACAATATGTATCATCGGTATCAAGAATTTTCTTGCCTTTTTTTGATAATTTTTTTTCGTCGCTTGATCTAATACCAATGATTAATAGTCACTATTAAAGTTTGACACTAATGATTAATTATTGTCGGTATTAAGATCATCGGTGTTAGACTTTTTTTTGTAGTGGATGGTGGTGGACACTAAACAAAGTCCATGAAAACCTTGAATGCTCTTTCCATATGGCAAACATGTCTATTCAAAGCCATGTTAAACTAGCTGCAACATAGAAACCTCATTAGGAAAGACCCTATCTTACTAGCATATAAACATAAATACACAAATCAAAGGCCACTTAGTCAACCCATATTCCAATACTCACAAGACAAATCTAGGTTTAAAAACACTGAGATAAATAAAAAATATTTTCTAATTAAAATAATTAGAATCATGATAACTAAATATTTGACTGAAACATGATTCTCAATAACCAAAATCTCTTATAACAAGTTTTAACACCTCCATTTTTTAGGAATTAAAAATTTTATTTAAATATTTAATTATGAAAGATAAAATAGTAAAAATATAGGGTGTTACCACTACAGTTGGTAGAAGTCCAATTTTCTCTACCATTCTCATACTAAGTGCTAAGGCTAAAATCATTTTTTCGCTAAGTTAATAACACAATTACAAGAACCAAAATAGAGAGAACAAGAAAATGATTAAAATTCTTAATAAAAACAAACATTATTGGTTACAAAACTTAAATGAGAGGAAAATACATAATGACATAAGAGTCCAAAAACAACCAGATTAAGCTATCAAAATAACATCAAACATTCCTAAGCTCTCATCCTATCATTTTACACATAAATATCATAGAAAATATTTTCCAAACATCAAAACCATTTTAATATACTTTTATATCCACAATATTTTATGTAGAATAACATGCTCCCCTTTCTTTTTGATTTTAATGCTAATAATAATAAGAAAAATAATTATAATATAACAAATCATACTTAACATAATTTATATACTAAACCCTAATGTGCTATTATGCAATATCTATTATTTTAGTGAAGTATAAGGATTGACTGATTTCTAGCAAAGACACAAATAATAGGTAACCTACTAAACTTTATAAGGCTCCGATAATCAAAATTTTGTAACTAAAAAATAGCATTGCATTAACCATATTTATATTTAATCAATAAAATAATAATTTTTATTAAAATATTTATCCAAAAAATTACCAAAATAATCATGATTTGCAAAAAGGGTAAAATTGGCCTGACCTCATGGTGCATGGGTAGCACGAGTCATGCATGAGGGGGTGTAGCATGGTTGGTTGTGGTGGTGGTGAGGAAAAATAGTGTAACAGAGATTGTGAGTAATGAATGGTGGCTAGATGGAGTTGAGTTACATAGAGGAAATGGTACAATTGGTCTGAGGAGGGTGGTCAAGGGAGGTAGACGATTTGTGCAAATTGAGTGAAAAAGCTACACTACATATAGGGGCAATGGTGGTTTTTGACACTAGGGTGGCTGGGGGCTGCAAGGGAAGGTGAAAAAAGGGCCATGGCTATAAGGGATGGTAGTGCAGGTTGGAGGGAAGCAAGATAAAGGTTGTCGTAGCAAGGGAAGCTATAATGGCACTTGCTTCCCATACTATAGAGGGCTAATAGGGGAGTTGACGTAGGGGAGGAGAGGGTTGTGGTTGTGCTTTGTGAAGAAGAAGTAAGGAATGGGATATAGCAGAGGAAAAGGGAGACGATGGTATGTAGTTATGAAGGTTTGTGTAGGTTGTGATGATGAGTGGCTTCATGTGATGGTGGTAAGTAGTTGTGAAGGTTGAGGCAATTGATGGTGATGGTTGGTGATGGAGGAGGATGAGGAAATAAGGGGTTGGGAGAATGAAGGAGGCGAAATAAGAAGATAGTCAAGTGGTTTTAGCTGGGAAGATTGAACAAAAACAATGTAGAGGGACGAGTATATGTAGTCTATTAGGGTGGTCAATGGTTTGAAAAAGAAGGGGAGGTATAGTTGGCTACAATTATGGTTTTGCTAAGATAACACATGAGGAAATAAAGGGGGGATATGGGCTATTTGATGAGAAATTTCATGAACAAAGGGAGTGGGGAAAGCTAGGTTTAAACAAAAATAGAGAAGGAAGGAGGTGGTTATATAGCCGGTTGAGGGATGAGTCATGCAACTTGAAAAGAATAGGGAGATGGGGGTTATGTTTAGTGGAGGAAATAATATCATGACAGGGGTAACGTGAAAAAGGAAGTTAGTAGAGGTAGGATGGTATTATTTTATTGTTTGTTTTAGGTTTACTTTTGTTAGGTTAGGGTAAAATAGGAAAAATAAATTGGTTTTAGGAAAAAAAATGATAAAATAATCAGGATTATTCTAGGGATTTATTTGGGTTATTGGTCAAAGGTTAGCAATAAAATAATTAGGGCAAGGTTTAGGGGTTAGTTTTAAAATAAAAGGCTAAACACCTGAAATTAAATTTTATAAACTTTATAAACTTTTGGGGTGTTACAAGTACACTCTTTCGTATTTACTATGTTTTCTCTTGAACCTTCAAAAGAATTGATAAACGAGAAAGAAATAGAGGTACATCAAGAGAATAGATTCATGTTTGAGAAAATAGACATGGATAATTCTTATGGAGGCATGAAGGGTGGACTTACAATCTCATATAGGATTTATTACCAATCAACTTATTATGGGATCTTGGTGGTTTGCCCATTGGAGGTGGGGGCATATGGACAATTCGCATGACTAGTTGGGGGTAGGAACGGGTGAGTCACATGAATAGTAGGGGAAGTTATGGGTGTAATATCCCAAAATAGTGGTTGATGATAGAGGTGTTACAATGGATAAGTCATTTGATTGGTAGGAGGTGCTAAAGGTGAATTACCTGTCGTGGGGGTATGATACAAGTGGTTAACAAGTAGAGTTTAAAATTTACATAAAAAAATTACGCTCCAAAATCTTTTTTATTATAGTTTTTGATTATTGAATGAGAATTAATTTATTAATTATTGAACTTGATATTATATAATGTTTATGAAAATTTGAAAGTATGAAAATTTAATATTGAAGATTGAAGGAGGAAAATAGAGAAATTGAGAAAAGAGAAGAGGGAGATTTGTGCAATGAGAAGGGTAATTTTATCAAACAAAAAAAAATACTGCTTTTATGGGGTGTGAACTCAAAACTAGGTGTGTAAGTAACAACACCCTCTAAATATTTATTAAGTGTGTATGTGTTTGTATATGGATTTGGGATAAAAGAAACTTTATAAAAGTGGTTTAAAATATGCGTTATGCGATTGCTCATTACAATTATTCATTGAACAAACAAACAAACCATAAAAAATTATCACTATCAACTAATATTATGGGTTCAATACTTGGTATTATGGGTTGTGTTCCACTAGCAATAAGATACACTAAGTCAAACATAATTGCTAGTTTATCCACTATGAAGGATGGTGTGCAATTGATTGGGTTTTTCAAGATTAAAGGGGTAATATCATTTGTGTATTTCAACTCTAATTGTTGCACACGAGATAAATTATATTTTCACATTGTTTGGTCATTTCTATTGCCATTTTCTAGCTTTGTAAGTGGGAGTGGACGCCTCTTGTTCATTATATTGTTGAGTTAGATTCAATAACATTGTAAACTGGTGTAATAGTGATAAGAATTTTGGGGAATAATGCTACATCTTAATTTTTTTTAGAGAAATTTTGTTATAGTTGAACATTTAGGTAGTGTGTGGGAGTAAGGAGACAACTAATTATTATGAATAGACTAACCAAGATATGTTTGAGCAAGAGGGAAGTATTTGTAGCATGACTATAATGGTGGGAATTTTGTTAGAGTTTGGATTTATCTTTTGTGCTTGATATAAGTTAAGGTAAATGCTTAGTGTGCTCTTCTTAAATTTCTTGTTAGGTAGGAGGAGGATTAGAAAATGATTCTAGGATGCCCTTCACCCATCTATAATTTTATGATATACATTCTCTCTTGTGATAAAAATTAATAAGTATCACAATCAACTAATATTACCAACATATCTATACCAATTACTAGTAATATATTCAAATTGAGTCATTGACTATTAGCTAATGTAATCAAATTCACTATTAGATATTTGCTAAGTGTCAAACAAGTCATTTTCCTGACTTTTATTCACTTGCAAAATTTATTTCTTTTAAGAAAATTAAAGACTTTCTACATCAATGAATATCATAATTTTAATATTAATTAATGCTCTATTTCATAAAATTATTTGTTGAGTGAAAAATGAAATGAGATGAATTATATTGATATAATATGTTAGGTGTGTGCTTTAATCTTTATCTTCTCTATCTCTCTTTCTATAATTTTCATAAGGAAAAAAAGTTTTGAATTTCTTTGAAAACTAATAAGTCATATGAGAATGAATAAAATAATTTGGTCTCCAAATAGAAATATTCATTATATTTTAAAAGAGAGGGAAACCCATTATTGATTATTAAAAAGGTACTAATGATTTATTTACTTCTTTTAATAATGCAAAATATATAAATTAGGGAATCATGCTTACAAGTCTTGGGGAATCATGTCCATTATAATCATCCATTATAGTTATGAAAAAAAAATTAAGGAAAATATAAAAATAAAATAAAATCAAACAACATATTAAAGCCAAAGTTTGCTAGTTTCTTATCTACCCTGTTACTTTCCTTGGACTCATGTTGGGTTCTAACATAAGTGAATCCCACTAAAAGACTCTTGTAATCCAAAATAATTCCATAGCAACAATGAGAAAGGGAATAAGAGTGAAGTAGTTCACTAACCAAAAGTGCATCACACTCAACTATAATCCACCTAATACCAATAACTTTGCCATATATAAACCATAGTTTTAAAAATTGAACTAGTCATCGAACTAATATCATGACTAATTTATTGGTTTAGTGATTGGATTGATGGATTGGACTGATCGAATCAGTTGTGCATATTAGGTTAAAAAATATAAAATATATAAAAAATTAAATTATACATGAATTTGACTAACTCTCAATATATTTTTCATTGGTCTGACCGGTCGTTTTTTTGATAATTGGTTCCAAGCTCCTAAGAACCAGTACATGAAATCTGATCGGTGACCTAAACGATTCACCGAATCATCGATTAGTCTGGTTTTTGAAACTATGATATAAAATATCTCTAAGAGCTCATATCTCAATAAGGAAGCTATTTTTAGAACCTATGTTCATCACAAAACCCCTACCCATTATCCTGACAAAGTTGTAAAGTCTACCATATTTTCTTTTCACATCCCAAACCATTTGTATTAAGCTTGACTCAGTCTTTGTCCTCCTTTTCCCAACTAATAAAAGTCTCCAATCTTTCCTTATATTTCATCTTTTTGTCAAAAGAAATAATTTCCCAATTAAACACCCATCTTGAGATTTGGGTGAAGATATGATGGGTATTTTTAGAATTGAAACTGAACTTATTCCTACAATTCCATATTGTAGAAAGAACTAGAGTGAATATGCAACCCTGGGGAATCTTCCAAGTTCTCTCTTTATGATCTTGACAATTGACTTTTATCTACGGCATACAATCTAGCCCATCATTAAAACTTGGAACCCTATCAACTACAAATGATTCCCACGCTAGCTTTGAAATCTCGAAACTTGTTTGAGTGTAGGTTTTCATGGAGATTGGATAGATAGAGCAAAGGTGATATGAGATAATAATCTTTTGATGGATAGAGTGTAAAAAGTTTGTAGTATTGGAGGAGTTAAAACATGATATGAATTCTAGGCAACAATTTAACTTTCTAGCTCCTGTCCCACTCTCTCAGCGTGGCAAGGTGAAAGACAAGTTGCCAATTGCCAAAGACTTCAAAGGGCTCAACAAGCATGTAAAAAAAAAAACTCATATACTCCCCGTTAATTTTGAATAAATGTTGTTTTAATGATTTGATTTTGATTAAAGTTGTTGCTTTATATTTATGAGGTAGATTTTGAATTATTTTTTTCTAATTTACATTTTAGTATTAATTATTATGCATTCTTTTATGTATCTATCTCCTTTTCAATCTAATAATAATTATTATTCTCAATGGTATTTTAATAGGAATAATTTAGTTATTTTGATTATTTTTCTTTACATCTTGTGTCAAAAACTAAAATGATAATTATATAAAACCAGATGTTTTATTTTAATTTCTTTTCTCCCACCTTTTGGCTTCTTAAGTTTCATCCTCCTTCAATAATATATGAAGGAAAAAAGGAAAGATTATCATTAGCATATCTTGTCCTCGTTAGAGAGGAATTTCCCTTTTATTTTTCGACTCCACTACTGTCTACAGGGTCACTTGAGAAAAGGAAACAAGAAAATAAAAAAATATTGGTATGCTAGCAAGGGGCGGGGATGTTTGGATTTCGGACCAATCGGCTTTGACAATGTACGTATTCATATTTCATACGTGCAAGCTGCAATTGGACGGGGAAGGAGCAGTACCGTAGCATTATTGTGCGCTTGTTATATACCTATTCTGTCGAGAAGAATATCCTTTCGTATTCGAACAGAATTTATAGACTCGGGTGGGACGCTGTACGTCTTTCTTTTATTTAATTAAATTAGAGGACGAACTTTAGGGAGTATCTGCCTCTTCGTAGCCCCAAGGGCCAACCTGCCCTAATTAATTACACCCCTAAACAAACTACTGCTATGTACTGGCTTAGATATTTGGCATGAATAACTCACGACCCACACCAAAAGAGAGCTCCATCTATGATTTAGTGGAATCTAAGATGTTTATGCAGGTACAGCCTGAGTCATTAAAGTCCTTAAAATTGATGATAATGTTTAAAATTTTCCAAAGAAATTTTAATTATTATAATATAAGTACTAGAAACACGGTATAAATGAATTTATAATTACATCTAATTCAATTTTATATAAAAATTTTCTAATTAAATTTAAATATAATCTTTAAAAAATTGATTTGACATTTATAGGATGACCTTTCGAGATACTAAATAGTTAAATTATATTTAAATATGTCGAGGAATAAAATATCATAACACATGTTATTCAATAGGAATCTCACAAGTAGCGCTTAAAGATCATAGACTTATTTAAATATAATCACTTGTAGTAGAAAGATTAAGACAGTAATATTTTATAATTCATAGACTTTTTAGGTTTTAATGCACCAAAACATGATGGCTATTTTAATAAGAATGCAATTCCTAAAGTTCTATTCTTCACTTGTCATGTCTATAGATGTACACTTCCTAAAGAACAGGTATTCCTCGTCACCCCGGTCCTTGTTTCATAATCCTAGATCTAGCACTGCCCCCATACAAATCCACGAAGTTCTGGTCTCCGGCCAGGAGACGTTTGCCCTTGATATTTTAAAGGGTGATTGAGTAGGATAAAAGTTGTGTCGTGCGGCCTGATTTAATAAGTTATCCTAGGCCACCACCGCCGTGGCCACCACCACCAACAACATTTCTGTGAAGACTGCTGACTGAAACATTGTTACTGGAAGCCCAGCTGAGCTCATATACGACCAAAATCTACACCAAAAGATATGTACATCTTGTATGTACATGCCTATGTCTAACGAACAGTAGCTATATTTTCTCAGAAGTACTAGTTGTAGTAGTTCTATTAATTTTTATTTTTTTTATGTCCAAAAAAAGCCTTCTCTCTTTTTTTCGAATGCAAGTAAGTGCGTATTCGTGGTCCTAGTGGGCCTTGACTATATACTTCCATCACCAATCAGTATTGTACTGTTGTTCGGTCGAACGAATATTCTCGAGCAGTGAAGAATCTCGGATAGCCGATCCAATTAATGTGCGGAACATCAAGCTTGCACGAGATGGGTGCATTGTTGGACGGACCTCTTGTACAGAGCGTCATCACATCAGTACCCCTTAACTTGGTGTTTGATTAGAATTGGTTTGTCTCATGAATGTCAGGAATAAATTTTGGTCGCCGATATATTTTATTGTGTATAAATTAAAATCATAAAACATATAATAATATTATTAAAGTAATTTTTAATAGAAATATGATAATTACATTGTTTTATATTATAATATGTTATGATATTAAACAAAATTATTAGTCAAAGTTTGGTATCAAAATAAGCAGTAATATTTGTTAAAAAATAAATGAAGTACTATTCAATGACAATAATCCACTTACATATTTACAATAAATGCATCGATTATATTATTTTAGGTAGTAAACTTACATCTTAACAAGTACCAATGAATACTATTTAAAATAAGTCTATTAAAATGTGGAAGTGTAAAATTAAGTGGTTTGATTTACGGTGTTATCTGTGGAATCTTAGTTTCTTCTAATTGAAAAGTTAATAATGATTAATGTGACTATTTTACGCATGATAAGAATAATTATATCGCGCCTATACATACATATATATATAAACAACTGTTTATAAGCTCTCTAGTAAAAAAACAAGCGGTATAAACAATGCAAATGAAATAGTCAGTGGTTGGGGAATTATAACTATCGTTTATAGTGTGAGCGCAATGGATAAGGGTATAAATGATAGTTGTATCCAAAAACTCTTTCTATACCTTAGTGATATTTTTTTTTCAAGAATATAGACGACAGTTTGGGATATCGTTTATACCTTAGGGGTTTCCAATTATATTTCTATCTATGCTTTAGCATTTTTTTTTTACATTTACCACTTTTAACCTAGCATTCTTTTTCCACTTTTCACATTCTCACGAACACACATAAAAACCTACCTCACAATCTGATTTTTCCCAAAACCTTCCACCATTGTTGCTTCCTCCATCTCCTCCTCCTTCTTCTCCACCTGTCACCTCCATCACGGTCACCGGCCATCCTTCTTATTCTTATATTTTCTCCTTCATTTCCTTAACATGTGTGCATTTTTCATCTTCTTTTTTCATAAATGTATCATCAATTTTTCTATGTTATGTGTTTTATATATCATTAGAAGTTATTTGACGTCAATGTTGTAGTTGTTAGTTTAATGTATGTGCAGTGTCAAGAGTTTCTAGGTATATACTAGCCTTTGTATGTTTTTTTATACATATGGTTAAGATATTATTGTTGTAATTTGTTGACAATCTCCATGTAGGTATAACTTTTAACTCGGTTGTCCATTTTAGAAGATTTTTATTGCTATTTCAGGTATTATTGTTTTTTTAGATCTATGCATTGAAACCACTTGAAAGGGGTTTGGCACTTTTAAAGCCAAGAAAGCAATCTTTTGACCTTTAAAATTAGGTTTTATGTTTTGAGTTTTAAATCCTATTTTTGTGATAACCATTTGATAGTACAACACGTGTGCATGTGTAATTTTATAAAAAAGTATCCATGCTAATGTAATGTATTTATAGGACTCTTTTATTATAGTTTATTAGAATGTAATAGTAGTGGAATATATTTATAGGAGCATTAAAGTGATGTAAATGAATGATTTATGCCATGGTTCTTAAAATTGTATATTATTTGTGAGTGCCATATATTTGTGATCAAAATTTTATTAAAATGTATGTCAATCTATTTCTTGATGATTTCATGCACGTATGACATCTAATGATTATGATGAAGATTTAGGGAGAAAGGTAAAGAAAAAAGTATGAAGAGTTTAAATGAGTGAATTTGTAAGAACTTAATACATATGCTTATGACAAGCTTTAGAATGCAAATCTTAGACATTAAATGCTCTAACAACCTTATTGTACTAGAGGAAGATATATATAAGACAATAGTGATACAAACTCTTTGGTGCCTATTGAAAGGGCACAATGTATATTTTTTGTTGAAGATATGTCTTTTATATCTATGTTGGCATCATCTAAAGATCTACCATGAGCACATAGACACATGATAAATGAAAATGACAATATAGATAACAAAGACATCTCCTTAATGATTCATGTATCATGACTCAATATCCATGATTATTCCTTTATCATTGTAATCACATGGAGTGTTTATGCGTTCTTACACCTTCTTACCTTTAGTTAGACATGCACTTCCCCCTTCTTTTCTTTTGCATGTGCATGTGTGCATTCCCCTCAGTGTGTCATCATGATTAGTTTACAAATATCTCCAAAATTCTTAAGTTTTAAGACTTTCCTTCCAATCATTACCTACACCAAATCTATGCCATTCTAATATTTTCCTCTCCTCACCATGCACTCCATTTCTTTCTCCTCTACACTAGTCAAACACTTCATCATCTTCTGTCTTCTTTGTCCATATGCCACATTGTACTCATTAATCCACCACTGTTGAAGCTCCAAAATCCTTCCAAACTTCAAGATTTGCTAGATTATTTCTATTCTCCTTTGGTTTGATTATAAAATAGTTTTCTTATGCTTATCCTGATTTTTAGGATTTGAAGAAAGTGATTTAGAGGGGCTTTAAGTGTGACCTTATTTATTTATCTTTACTTTAGTAGCCTAATGTTCAAGTAATACTTTCTTGCTTCACTTTGAGCATGATTTATGCGGTAGAAGTATGTGTTAAGGCTTTATATGAAAATTTCTGATCTTGTATGTATGTATGTATGTATATATATATGTATGTATGTATATGAAACATGATCTCTTAATTTTTAAATTATGGAATTAATTATACCTAATTTTTAAAAGTGTTTATGCAAGATTACTATTGAGTGTTATGAAGATGACCATAAATGTCCCTTATTTGAGCCTCGAACAAACATGTAACACTCCAATTTTCAAAAATCTATTTCTCGTAAATATCAATGTTGATTTATGAAATTCAATTTATATTTTATTTATATTGTTTTATGTTGACCTTGTAGGTCAACCAACCTTATCTTGATGATAACAAACAAGTTTCGTTGTCTAGCTTGTTGAATTCATTTGTTAACTTCAATCTCATATTTATAATACATAAATTATGAAGGGATAAATAGTTATGCTAAATAAACCAAGACTTGAGCTTCAACGTCTTTAGCTTTATGTTTAGAACACACAAATCATGAAGGGATATGTAACGGCTTAGTTTTTAGGACTTGAAAATTTCATTTTAAAGAGTTAATCGAGGAAGCTAAAACAATAAAAATGAAGGATGTTACCACCATACTTAGTATAATTTAGGTTTCCTCTACCATTTATATAACAAGTGTTAAGGCTAAAATCATTACTCTACTTACAATTAATAATATGCTTACAAGAAATAGAATAGAGGAGATAATAGATAAGTATTGTGCTAAATAAACGCAATATTAGTAATTACAAAACTCAAAAGTGATAAAGACAAAAATACACAAGCATCTAAATACAACCAAAACCAAACTACATAAAATACACTAGATAGATCTAGGCTTTTAGTTGAAGCTACTAGCTTTTGGTTGAACTCATAAGCTGACCTGCAAATACTACTATCCATTGAATATGTAGGGACCTACGAAAGGAACCCTCCAATACAACAATACTAACCAACCCTTTATACTAAACCAAAATGAAAACCCAACATGGAACATATACAATGTATCACAATAATACATGGTATGAAACATCAAAATATACATATGTCAATTGAAATACGATAGTCATTCATATAACCACATACCATCAAGGCCATATACTATTCATACTCATTCATTTGGAACAAACCAAAACTTATCAATGGAACATCAAGAGATGCTCCTTGAAGTATAATTAAAATAAAATCAACCCAAAATCAAGATAATAACAACATATCATATACCTTATTATTAATACCAATAAATCTCATAACATAGGTAGACTCACAAGTATAGACCAATAACAACTCATATTATCACGGGTAGACACAAAAGTTGCTAGTGAAATATAGGTAGTCACAAAAGCTACTATTGGATCATAGGTAGGCACAAAGGCTACTACCAAACCATAGGTAGGCACAACGACTTCTACTGAACTATAAGTAGACACAAAGGCTGCAACTGAACCATAGGTAGGTACAAAGGCTACTACCAACGAATCTAATAATCCGCCTGTCATTTCCATTTTTATTCACTCGAGGGGAGATCAATCAACCTGGAGATATTAAGGTACTCTAGTGATACCAACACACCAAGGCAGCACAGTATCTTAGTGACTATCGACCAAAGAACGCAAATGTACCCTAGTTACATCGGTACATGATGGTAACATATTATCTTACCAACAAGGACACCTAATCCATAAGTATGCACACCCTTTATTAATTTGCAAAATAAAATAGAGTAAGATGTAGGGCTTGGCTAGGGAACTAAGGAACACCAGTAAAAATCAAGAATCAATCATGGGATAAAGCACGTTTTTAGGATAGGGACTTCTAAAGAGTTACTATTCCTAATCTCAAGGTCTTTTACTTTAACTATTAGTATTTTATTAAGGTAACCATGAAATCACATAGATTCAATTTTTATGATTAACTGTTTACTCATTTACAATTATTCTAATATAACCATAAATAAGATTATTACCAAGGTCATTCATAAAAATATATTAATGTTATCCCAGGCTTCATTATTCATGTTTGGGCATATTAAGCTGAAAATGACCTCAAGGTCAAAATTTCCACATTAACATCCTCTTTAATTATTAGATCTATATATTCTATAGGTTTGTCATGAAAAGGTAAAAACATAATAATTAAAGTAATTTATCATGCAGATAAATTATTAGATAAGCTAAATAGCCATTTTGCCTTTACTTAAGATTTTGCATGTAAAACCCTAACATGTGTATCTAATACATCCATGACCACCTAATATCATGCTCAACAACCTATAATACAAATTTGACATGTTTATTAGATTAAATATCATCTTATGCATAAAATGATAAAATTGCTCCTAGGGTACACATTCATAGTTATTATTATAGAATTTTATCTAAGCATGTTCATCCTATCCTTTTTCCATGTATATGTTAAATATAATTTTACCATACTATTGTAACCAAAATATTTTACATGATGACAAGCTCTTTTTACGGATTGTCATAATGCAATAAATAACACATAATTATAGGTTAATGACTCATACTTAACATATTTCATACACAAAAATCTTAATGTGCTATCCCGTTAAAATTTTAGGGGAGTATAAAAGTTACGCAAAATCTACCAAAATGCAAATTAGTGGTATCCTACCAAATACTACAAGATCCTATGAATCAACTTTCGTACCTAGAAATAATACAAGAATTACCAAATAAATATTTAATGAATAAAATAATGATTTTAATAATAAAATATATATTATAAAAATTTAATAAAATACCCTTACATTCAAAATTATGTAACAAAATTTTAAGTAAAAAAATTTCTCACGTTGTGTATACAGCGTGAGCCATGCACGAACAAACTAGGATGATGGGTGAGGGGTTGTTTGGTGTTGGCTAAGGAGGAAGGGTGAGGCAAGGGTGGTGGTGATGGTTAGTGCTAAGCTTGGTGGTATGTGCAAGAAAAAGGGAAGGACTATGACGGGGAATAAGATGATGGTAAATGGTGGTGATGGCTGGTTTTGGTTTGGACGATGAAAGGTGGTAGCATTGCTACAAAGATGGCTTAGTTTAGAGGATCTGGGGTCATGGGTGGCACAGTTAGTGGTGGTGCAGGGGATGGAGTTGTTGTGGAGGGAGTGGTTGAAGGTGGTAGCAAGAGTGGATAGGAGGTGTCGAAAGGCTAGGGGGTTGGCTATGGCAACGAGTGGATGGTAGTTGTGTGTGTAGAGGGGAAAAGTGCATAGGAGGAAGGAGGAAGGAGGAAGGTGGTGTCACCGATAAAGAGGGACGAAAGTGGGTGATTGGCTGTAGTGGGAGGTGTTGAAGGGATGGTGGTGCAATGACAAAAATTGTCGTTGTATAGGGGGTCACTACGGAAGAAGGTGTCAAACAGATGGGGAAAATAATGACAAATATTATCGTAGGGAGGAGAAGAAGAAAAATAGGGGTGAAAGGGGAGCAAGAAGAAGAAGATAATGAGGATTATGGTGGTGACATAAGGTGCAATGATGGTGGTTTATGCAAAACCAAACAAAACTGGGAGAAGAGAGAATAGGGGAAGTCTGTGAGGATGAAGCAAAATAGACCAGATAAGGAAAATGAGGTTTTTGCGAGGCCGTGTTTGGTTGAGGAAGAATAGAGGGTGGATTGGTTGTGGCTAGTTTAGTAGAGGGGAACCAAATGGGGAAGCGTAGGGGAAATAGGAGAAGGCTGAGGGGCTTGCTCTAGTTGTGAAACCAAATAGAGCATAGAGGAGGAGCAGGGGAAGCTGGATGACGGGTAGTGATAGGTTTCGAATAAAGAAAATAGGGAGGGAAGAAGGTTGGTCAGGTTGCATGCAAAACTAAATAGGGTTGAGACAGATAGGTAATATGGGTTGGTAAATGGTTAAGGAAGAAGTAGAGGGTTGTGGTGTTGTGTATATATATATTTACATTAATATCGGGATGAGGGAGCTGAGTTTAACTAGTGAGCTGATGGTGATGGAGCATGGGTCGAAAAAGAATGGTAGGGTAAAAAGGATAAGGGAGAGGGATGGTTTGACAGGGGAGGGGTATGGGTGTTGAGTGAGGTAAGGTGAATACAGGGAGAGTGGTCGGGGGAAGAAGAAAAAAAGAATGTGACACATAAGGGTAAATTAGGGAAGGTAAAAATGGTATGGTAGAGTAAGGATATATTATAATACCCCAAAATTTTTGCTTAGCCTTATCCCATATCATTAATACCCTAATTTGATTTTAATCTTGAGAAAATCTTATTTTAACCTTAACCAAATTTCTTAACCCTGAAATCTTAATCGAATCCAAATCTTAAAATGGGATAAACCATATTTTGTAATTCGATCTTGATTCCACTAAAATTTATTACTAATCCTATCTATTTTGGCTAATCTAAAATTATCTAACACTAATCCCTAACCTTTTATCTTTTTCATTTTATTTCTCTTTTTCTTTTCTTTCTTCTCCTTTCTCCCATCACCTTGTGTCTTAAAGCTTGACTTTACTCTTTGCAACTTGTACCTACCTCAACCATCACTCTCACCACTGCAGCTACCATCATCACCACCATCCATCATCATCTCCCCTACCATATTCATTTTCATACAACACACCATCACCTTCCCTACCACCATTTCTCATTATCATGCAACATACACACACAACCATCACCATCCATTGTTGCACCCTTTGTAATTTCACCTCAGCACACAACCATCACCTCCCTGCCACCCCTCGTGACCTCTGCACCATCACCCAGCACAATCGTCGCACGCCTCCCCTATTTTTCTTTCATCTACTTGCATGCCCATGTCCATATATTTATATACAAACTTCATCCTCCTTCCTTCTTCTTTTGTTTTGCCTTACTTTCTACCCATTTTACGCCTAAAACACACTACCCGAGCTCCATTTTCCTTTCTTCTTCTTCTATGCCCTATTTTTCTTCCCCAACCACTTTCGTCACCACCATCACCACCATGTTTTGCCACGCATTGCCCAATGCCGGTGGACTGACCACCCAAGGTCACCCCATCCTTCCCCATCATCATCATCGACCATCTCCACCAACCACTGCCCCTTTTTCCTTCTTCTTCCTCGCTTCCATCACATTTTTAGAAAACACACAACTTGTGCACAACCACAAGAGCAGCTATGCAACGCTAAAGTTTCTTATCGCACACCTGTGTAACCCATCACATTCTGGCTATGCATGGTTCTAACTCTCGACCAAGGTGTGCACTGCCTGCAGCACGCCAATGCACTTTCCCATTTTGGTCGTGCACACCTATTTTAACCCCTAAACCTTATCCAAACACCACCAAATTTTTACCATAACTCCACCATACATTCCGCCACACATCCACACAACTCAAGCTTCCATTTGACTACGATTATTTCCATTTTTACCCCCCTTTACCTTAACTTTTTCCTCGGTTATATTCTTTGAACCTAAATTTATATTATGTCATTTTTCATAGGTGATATTTTGGTGATCTCGGAGAGGAGGTCTAGGATTTATATGCTTAGAGCCTGGTATCCTTGTTAGTAAGGATAATAATAAATGTTTTAGGATTTATGTGTTATTTGCTTTTATGGTCATGTGAATTTCCATGATATTATTGCCCTATGACATGATGTATGTTGTTGATGATATATTGTGATTATATGGAATATGTGTTTGAAAGAAAATAATAATGGGTAAGAGGTATGGATGTGATTTGTTATGCTAATGAATTATTTGTGAGGAACATATTTTATGGCATGAAATAGGGACTAAATAAGCTATGATAAGTTAGCATAAGCATATTCATTAGGTTTGATGATAAATGGTGTATTTGGA
Source organism: Tamarix chinensis (assembly GCA_030549775.1). Lineage (NCBI taxonomy): Eukaryota > Viridiplantae > Streptophyta > Magnoliopsida > Caryophyllales > Tamaricaceae > Tamarix > Tamarix chinensis. Next base: position 6,641,623 of record CM060174.1, read on the forward strand.
AAAATAATAGTTGTGGAAGATACAAGATGTTATAAAATAAAGGTTATCAGTTATCCTTAAGGGCATTATGGGTGTCACTCATTCCCTCAAGCAAGAGATGTTGATTCTTGTGTGTAGGTCTTGGAAGATCCCCTAGATGACTATGCTACCTATTATGCACTATATGGGGATGAGTGATCCATTATTTGTATTGGGTATTTGGGTGAAGAGTAATGTTATCTGGTTGATATATTTACTCGGATAAATTTTTGGACTCTTGATCCATGGTATCCCTTACTTTATATTTTATTTATTATAATTTGGAGTTAATCTCCAAACTCATATTATATTATAAATATTTCTTTCGTTTCTAATTTCCTTGTGTTATTATAAATGATTTTAGCTTCATAATTGATATAAGGATGGTTGAACAAACAAGACTTATGTCAATTACGGCGGCAACCCCTAATATTTTACTTATATACTTTCGCTGTAAAACAAAATTTTTCAGTAGAAAAAATTGGGGTGTTACATATATATATATATATATATATATATATATATATATATATATATATATATATATATATATAATTGTTAGTCTTTAAAAAATTAATGATGAAGTTTGCACAATATTTCTAAAATGATCATTTTCATATCTTACAAAAATCATAGAGAGTTTGATTTTACATTTTCAAATCCAAATCAAACTTTTCTAGTGCTCAATTTATTCTTCATATTTATCTAGAGTTTTCATACACTTTAAATTCATATTTCTCTAGCTAGATCAAGGCCTTCACTAGTGATTACTAACTTTAATATTTCTTCCAGTGAAGATTCATATTGTATTTACTCAAACTCAACATGTCAAATACAAGTGAAGAGTGTATTGTTATCTATCATTTCTTAGAGAGGTCATTAATATTTTAGGCTTATAAATCCATAATAGTGATCATCATCAAATACCCACTATATATAAAGAGAAATTTTAAATCCAAAAGGGAGGACCTTTTGGTTGTGGATGTAGAGGTGCATTAAGCCCTTGAACAACTATAAATCATTATGTGTTTTTTATTTATTTTATATTTTGCACTATTTTTGTTAAATATTATATTCAACCTCTCTAGATTATTTATACCTACTTTTGATTGGTATCAGAGAATGAGATTTCATTAAATTGATCTAATATTCAAAAGTTTGATATCCTTAAAGTATGGATAACTTCATGGGTGAAGAATTGACACCTTCAAAGTATGTATTGTTCATTGGAAAAAATTTAGGTTTTATAAGGTGGATGTTAGATGCTTCTTCAACAAACAAAATGAAGATGTGTTGTTCATCATTCAACATGGTGTAATCAAGATTCAAAAATATGTCATTAATGTATTAATTGATAAACCTATTAAAGAATGGACCAAGTTCAACAAACAAAGGTCTAATTTGAATGAAAAAGGTATCTTGATGCTCCATTGTAGCCTTGGAGAAAATGTATTTGAGCATATCCTAGAATTTACCATCACCAAAGAGATTTGGAAAATATTCAATATCACTTATGATGCTAAAGAGGAATAAGAAATTCCACATCTTTGTTTCATTCCTACAAATGATGAAATTTTAAGTGAAGGTAACGTATTTCTTGCTTAACTCTCAAATTAATTTGTATGATATTGATTATTTTTGCTTACATAATTTTAATATTATAAATTGTCAATGTTTTAAGCTAAATGGAATGTTTTGCCCCTTATTTTCAAAGCATATAAAATTGAAGATTGAAAATGAATGGTTTGCATATGTTGTTAAAAGTTTGAAAATTGAAATGGATGCAAAACGTGAAATGTATGACAATCATTGTTTGAATTGAGAAAATCTTATAAACAACCTTCATCAATACAAAATGAGGTTTGAAATCCCTTCTTAAAAAATAATTTAGATGCCAAATAATTGGATTGTTATTAATAATTTATTGAGGATTGACCCCTATATACCTAAAAAGATTTAGATGTCAAAATTTTGTATTTAAAAATTTGACTTTATAGGAGCAAAAGAAGAAGAAGAAGAAGAAGAGAATGAATCAAAAGAATTTTATAACATCAAAATCTCTTCTAATTCTGCATGATAGAAAAAGGAAATACATTGGAAATATCTCTCTCCAAGTAGGTATTCTACCTTTTTGTGTCACATTGTGCTAAAATATGAATTTCTTGCATGTTTGGATGGCAAACACTATTTTCTTATTGTTTTTTAATACTTGAGATTTTTCAATATATAGATAAAATTTATGTCATTAATGTCATATATTTTATACGTGTGAAATCATATGTTTTTCCATGCTCCATCATTTTTTTCAAATCATGATTGAATGATATTTACATGTCTTACTTTAATATATATTCAATTTTTAAAATTGAATTTTGTTGTACTAGGAACACCAATTGGTTGGTTGCAACCATAAGTCAACTAGTAATGGATTCCAAAAATGTGCTCTTTGTTTTCTGCATTTTTGGTGCTTGCGCGTAGGCACTAGTTAGTATTTCTCACCTATCAACTAGTCTAGTTGAAACTTATATTACTAGTTAAATGCTTGTGAACCATTTAACTTCACTCTAAATTCTTGTGATATGTTGAGTGAAATGATTGAAGTGATGAATTATCCGGCATAATACGTTAAGCAAAAATGGCCTAATCTAAGCATTTCTTTAAAATATATTCGGTCAAATAACTTGATCTCTTAACCTTGATATCACGCAATTATTCATTTTGATCATCCTTAATTCATATAGTTTTCTTGACACCATTGCTAATGGCAACATGATTTCTTCTATATTATTGTTTAAATTTGCTTAATGTTAACATATCTTCATAAGATACATCCATTCAGGTTTCATTTGTTCAAATATTAGGGAAATTGCTCCTAATTGTTATTGGCTCATAAATGAGATTTATCTAATTTTTTTGTGCTCTAATAGATTTATGAGTAATGAAAATATTTTATGATTCCCTCTTATTATACTTATGCATTTGCCATGCTTTCCTAATTTTTTATGATATATCAATCACATTAAAAAGGTTAACTCATTTGATGATATTTCTCATGTAACTATGCTTTCACTATCACATTTTAAGAAACTTCTTGAGATAATAAATGGTTAAGACAACGCGTCACTTCTATATAACATCAAAATAGCTCTTGATATTTTTTTTTATGCAAAGTGGTTGGAAACTTGTGATCCATGTTATATTGACCTAGAAGTTTAGTCATCATGATACTTATATTTTCCTTTGATCAAGGTATTTTTATAAATAATAACTTGAAACGAAAAAAATAAATATCTCCTTATCTTGACTTAAATAGTACATAGCAAATGGGATCTCCAAATAACAAAATGGATATACTCATGAGATTCCACCATAACCATTAAGCATGAGAGATGTTTGAAATACTCTAGGAAAAGAGCTTTACCTTTCTCACTCTGGCAATCCATGTATGGTAGACTCTGACCAAATAACTTAACATGCATTAAAGTGCCATATCGAATTCAAGTTTTTTATTTTAATACCCGAATTGGCATAGCTTATATATTTAAGGAGATATGTGGTATCTCTCTTTTGAATCCATCTATATTTCTATTTTCTTACTCGGGATACTTGATTGTGTTTATGGTATTATTATTGAATTTATGGATTCATATATAGTCTTCCTCTTTTGATCATTGATATAAAATTATGCTAAATTGACAATATGATATTATTCGTTGTTACTGGTTGTATTAAAACTTTATGATTAGCAACTATCTCTTTTCATAAGGGATATGTCTTGAACTATTATATTTTCTCAAGATGTTTTACCTTTCATTCCATGATTTAAATAATATGAGGGAAGTTATGCTTGGAATATATTTATTATATTACTATGTTTTCTTATCCTACATATTATCGATTGCTGTTAGTAATCCAGCTTAGTTGATTGAGATATAAGGGCATAGTAAATGTAAAACTTATATGGTTCACATTACACAACTTCAAGTGTTCCATTATCAAAATCTTATTCCATGATCCATGTATTATCTACATTAAACTACCTTATTTTTCATATGAAATATGAATTGTATCTCTTTTTTCACTTCCATAAAAACCTTGATTCTTATGAGAAAATTTATCTTTAAAGGATTTGATGCCCATACTTCACATCACTTTTTTCATTTTCTTGACTATGGTTTTACATGTATCTTATATGATCATGTTGAAAAAATTATTTGGGAATAATTGATAATGTCTTGAATATGTATAACCTTTGAATCATTATGTTAGTCCATGTATTCACTTTGATCATCATTGAATAGCTCTTAATGCTTATGTTTAAAAATCTCATAAATATTTCATATGTTATGATCATAAATGGTTTATTAAATGAGCTAACTAAAAGTTGATATCAATTGTGAACTTCCATGTGTTCCTAACAAAAATTAAATCTTTCAAGTTATATTTTTTTAGGAAAACTACCATCTTTATGTACACATCTTCCCACTCCTTCTCCTTCTCATTTATACATCGAGAAGAATTTCATGAATAGCTCTGTGATTAATGTTTATGCATTTTAATATTCATTGGAGTGTCAATGTCATTACTTGATTTCTATAATTTATAACTTCATATCACTCATAAATAGTGCACGAAATAGGAAGTGCTTGGGACATGTTTCATTTGCTAAGATGTGCATCTCTACATTTAAAAATGTGTGTTATTTTGATGATTAAATGCTCATACTTGATACACACAAAAAAAAACTTGATTTTTGACATCTATACACTTTTCTTACTCACGAATTCATCATATTTTTAAAAATTTGGTTCTTATGTGTGCATATCATCTCTTTTACTCCTTGTCTATTCATTGCAAAAGTTTGAGGGGAACTTTTTGATACAGTAGGGGCATAATATGGAGTTGAGAGACTTTATTTTCTTGAGAAAAATTATGCAAAAAATGATATGTGACTAAAATATGCTTTCTCACATGCATTTTTGTGTTTAATATTAAAATATCATCATCTCATCACATTAAGTATTTGAATCTTTCTTTCACATAACCAAGTGCAATAATAAATTATCCATCCATTTCTTGGTTGTTCACTTACAACTCTATTATTCTCCTTTACATCATTTATGTTGCTTAGGTTTATATAACTCCTTGATGACATATTCCTCTAGTAGCTATGCTTTGGTGTTCTCTCATGTTATTAACTCATGAGTGATGTTGTACCTTTATATAATTTGGTCTTAAAACTTTCACTATTGAGATCATTATAAGGTGACTTTTCACTTGCCACACACACATGCACTATTCTATTTATTTTCTAGGTTAATAGATATAACTTTAAAATTGGTTGACCACATGACTCCATTTTTAGAGTCATTTGTGATACCTCATACACATAACAATTGTCATCTATATACATTATGTTAAAAAAATATTCTCATTATGATTAAATGTATTATTTAGTAAAGATGAGTGATGCTATTGCATTTCATTGATGTGCTTGCCTTGATATCTAATTCATCATATTATTAACAAGTTGCTCACTATATGGATCACTCATCATAGTTCTTATTTACATTGTGCTTTATGTCCATAATATAAAAGGGAACTAGATAATAATGCATAGGAAATGATAAGGTATTGTGTCATGAATTTACAGTGAATTTGTCATATTTTCATAATTTGTAAGCTAAGTTGACACTTGTAACTCAAAATTTCATTTTGTTATCGCCGTTTTGTTGCCTAAATCTGTAGAATTTATCGATAATGTGCATTTAATTGCTACATACACATGAAATATCTCATGTGCTTTGGCATCATAATATCTAAATTATTTTCTTGAATCATGATATTTATATCTATGCTCTTAATGCTTATGTTGTTTGAGATAATGATATCCTAATGATCTTTGTGACCATAATATTATTGCTAATACATGCATATCCTTAAGGGAATCATATTTGTTATTATTTATCATATTAGGAAAAACCCCTAAGCATGACTTAAGGTGTAGTTTTTATCCTATCTACTTCACACCCATTATTCATTGTTGATTTTATATGTGAAAATTCTTCTCATGCTTTACTTGAGCATGCGCAATATTAAGAGCGAGTTTTACTATCCATGAATTTAATTTCTTATGCACTTAATTTTTATTAGAGATATAATTTGAATGACAAAAGGGGCATAAAGGGTGAAAAGCCATGTGCTCACTTTTTTAATCATCATATCAATATTCAAATGATAATTATGTGCTTTTATAATGCAAAGTATATGATTCTTTTGGTTTAGGAAGATGTATTGATTTTTATGTTATCTTCAATTTCATATTTAGAATACATAAATTATGAAAGGATAAATAAATGTGCTCAAAACACCAAGACTCAAGCTTTAAGGTCTTTAAATTAATATGTGGAATACACAAATCTTGAAGATATAAACAAGTATGTTAAAAGAATCAAGGCTCAAACTTCAAGGAGTATGTTATAATCTTATATTTTATGTATATATGATTTACATATTGAAAACTTAGATTTTATATGATTTGATGTTTCTAATCTTGTTAAAAAGGTCTCAAAATTATTTCATGCATCATAGAAGTTTATAAGTATTTACACAAAAGAATGTTAACAATTGGTCATTTTTTTAATCGCTTTTCCATTTGACATAAAATTATAAATTGACTAAAAAATTCATAGATGTTATATTTGGGTGAATAATACCTCTTTTTAAAGCTTAAGATCAATTATTCATAGCAAAAAAGATAACGCCCAGTTCCAAATTCTGTAACTCAAGTTTTTATTTTCTTTCTATCAGAGCGCTCAATGTTGAAAATTATGTTATCGATCAAGTAGTTCAACAACCCATCAACTAGTTTATAAACTAAATGGCTGGATTGAAAACCAATCGACTAGTTTAATTTTTAGAAATTGTGTTTTAGCCTTGACTTTGATAAATCAACTTGTTAGCCAAACCAATTGACTTCTATGTCAAACCAATCGACTAGTTTGAATACTAATAAATTGGTTTACTTTCTTGAAAAAAAATATGTTTTAACATCAAATTCAATACAACAACTGGTTAGATAAACCGATTGATGGGTTTGGGAATTTGTGAGATTTTTTGCCCATTAAAATTTTGCTATTAGAGTACTTATTATACCCACTAGCTCCAAGTGACTAGTTTTGATTTCTCTTATATTTTTAGCACTAGAATTACAAGTTGTTTATCTTTAATAAAAGTTATGAAGCTTGTACAACTCTTCAAACATCATCATTTCCATATCCTAGAAAAATAAAAAGAGTTTTGATTTTACATTTTTAAATCCATATTCAACTTTTCTAGTGCTCAATTTGTTTTTTATATTTAGCCAAAGTATTCAAACACTTGTACTTATTATTTTTCTAGCTAGATTAAGATCTTTACTAGGGAATATTCATGTTGTATTCACCCAAACTCAACATCTCAAATACAAGTGAATAGGTTATTGAGATTGTAGGTTCATAAAACTAAAGAGGATAATTATTTGAAGTATAAATAAGATCTTTAAAGATCATTAAGATTATATGCCCATAAATCTAGAAGAGTAATAGTTATGAAACAATCACTATATAAAGAGAGATTTTAAATCCAAAAGAGAGGATCTTTTAGGCGTGAATGTAGAGGTGCATTGTGCCTTTGAACCACTATATAAAAATTTGGCATCATTGCTTTTAAATAATATATTCAAACCCTTATATTATTTAACATTTTTGATTCATTTTATAGTTTTATTGATGGTTTCAAACTCATATTTAATATTTGAAATTCATTTTCAATTATACCTTTTTTATCTGATCATGATTTTTTTTGGAATTATATTTTTTAATTTATAGCATTTATTTGAATTATTAAAATTATTATAAAGATTTTTACCCATGGTAGATATTTTTGTTAAATTTTTTGTAGTTAAAAAATATCTTTTAGTTATCATATGTTAGATAATTATTTTTTCTTAAGTACCTTTATGTATAAATTTTACTTTAAAAAAGATAAAAAAATCCTATCCTAACTATGACTTCCACCTCCCTCTCTCCTTTTTCTTTCCCATTTTTGTTCTCGCCCATTATACCTCACACTCAATTGCTTTCTTCACCCTCTCTCTTTAGACCTTTACCATGACAGTATGTCACCTCCATTGAATGAGCAAGATGATGCACTAGAGCAACGACAATGTACTGCCAATGGAATAACTCACCAACCTCTATAGTCACTGCTAATGGTGACATTTGGCCACTATTTCAGCAACCAAATGCCCTCTCCTTACATCTAATGAGCTCATTTAGGCTTATGACACCTATTTTTATTTTATATTAATTTAAACCCTCTTCTTTTATTCTTTAGTCGATTTGGTTTTGTTTAAGCCAAATTAGTTGTAATTTGAGGGATTTTGACATTAAACTTGGATTTGTTTATATAACTCTAGGTCATCCAATATCAAGATATTTTATAAATTGATTATACAATATGTTTAATTAGTTTTTGAGAGCTTCAAGTTGTGAAATTTTTATGAAATCAAACAAATTCATATTTTGGGATAAATAATTTTAGAAATGCTTTCTTAACTTGGTTGTTTGTATAAATGTTTTTATTAAAATCAATTATCTAAATTTTTATTTATAATTGGTTTAATTATACTTTTAAACTACCAATTTAAGGTAATTATTAATTTTAATTAGTTTCTTTTGATAAAATTCACTTATTCTATATTTATTTTCTCTACTTAGCATTGTTGCTAACTTAGTCTGTTTATAGTCCATCATCAATCTATGAAGGCATTCTAGTGGATTTAAAAGCTTGGGTACCCCATCTCTGTATATCTTTATTTAAGCTATGGATAATAGGTAAATACGCTCTATCATTTACAAGATAGAAATTCTTTTATTTGTGTGACTATAATTTTATGTGCAATTTAAGTGATCCATTGTGATTATGTTATGATATTCCCTAAGATCCACATGTTAAGGGTTGGTTTATGTTATTTAAAGTATGATTTTGTGTTAGGTAATTTCAAGTTGATTTTCTAGAAGTTTTTTGATTTTTAGAGCTTGGTTTGAGGTATTGATTTCGAATTGAAATGAATTTTTAAGGCTTGAGCTCTTGGTGATTGCTAGGGTTAGAATAAATTTGAGCATGATCTAAATTCATTTATCTTTATTAAATTTTGGGTAAGCATGATATGTAGTATGATGTGTAAGCACGAATATGCATAGTTTATATTTGACCTTGACATGAGATTGATATTTTAAGTATATGTGATGGTTTTGTTCATTCCTAAGCATCTTAAATATGTTTACCATGTTGAGTATGTTTTTATGTAAGTTTTGATATGATGAACGCATGAAGAAGATTTATTAATTGATTTGGTATCCTTTCTGGCATGTTTGAATGGTGATTATTATATATTACCTAAAGTTTGATTTTAAATAGTGAGATTTTGGACTTGGTGTAGATAATCTAGAATGAATAATTCATTTGTAACACTAAGTTTGGGTTTAGGCAAAGAGCCTCAAAATATCCTCTGAGGTAGAGTTGTGTTATGGATGCCTTTCTTGCTTATATTATGTATTGTGCTAGTAGAGTAATTGTGTTTATTGGAGGCATACAAGCCCTATAAGGGGAATATATTCTTAAGGATAGAGTGACCTATGGAGGATGAAGTTTCCTTAGCCGGTAGTCCTTTGAATAACGTCTTAGCTAGATTAGATAATTAAATAAGGTTTTTTGTGATAATAGTAATAACAACAACAAGTTGAATAAGCAGTAGACCTTACACCATTCTAGTATTTGATCATGTGTTACTATTTGCGCTATGGTTCTTAGTTATGACCCATATGCTAGCATGTTTTCCTTCCTCTTACTATTAAAATGATCAATATGTTCTTGTATGTGTTTCATTTGAGCATGTTATGGGAATTCTCTCGAGATTCATGAATTTCATTATATTCCACGACATTCTTCCTTTTCATACCTTGTATTCACATATCCTAGTATGTTCTCTTGTGAATGTAAATTTTTTGGCAACATCATTTTTTTATGAACCCATGTTTCCTTTTATTTCTCATGTTAATTATAGATTCATGCTTAGTTGATATTGTTTTTTTTGCTATGAGTTATGTCTTCATATTTGGTCAAGTTCTCTTGTTGATCTTGTCACTATGCATAACTCATTGTTTTGCTTTTTAACATTCTATATGATAACATGTTATTCATATTTTATATGCTATATCATGTATGCGATTCTATGTGAGCATGCTATCGCTATGTATTAAGTGTTTTTTTTTACTCAGTATGTCATTGTAATAATACTATGCTTATGTAGATGTTTGTGTGTATGTACTGTTGGTCTAATTCAGCTGCAATTGTTAGCTTGTCCTAAGAGATAGGCTACCCAAATATTTTCCCCTTGGGGGCTTCTACTTTTGTTTGTAAATATTTTGGAAGTTTTAAGCTATTATATTATATTTTAATGGCATTATAACATAACTTTATCTTTCCTTTTCATGTTATTTAGTTATGATTTTAAAATCTAGGTTTACTTTGTACGTTTTTCATTGACCATGTCAGCTAGGTTTTGGTTAAGTGAAACCATTCACTTTTATTTACTATTAGATAAATTCTTGTGAGAGTTTATTCTCTTAGCATATATGATGTTTAAGTTTTTATTGGACTAACTTTAACTTTGCTGATGTGGGGGTATGTCCTAAAAATTCTACAAGCTATAGATTGGCTTGTTTTACATAAGAACTTATCATCTTAGCCTTAGTGGAAAGTTTGGGTCAAACTAGCATACCACGACCTAATAAGATGATTTCATATTTAATTATAGACCAAGGATGAGCTCAATGGTTATTATTGAAAATTTTGATGATCTCAAATAATAAGCACATAAGGAGGACGTCCAAACCCATGGAGAGCTATCCATATTAGTTAAATTTAAGAGTAAGTTAGTAGTTGTTAGAATATTAGATTCTTTGTCTTGTTAATTGCAAGTTCAATATTTTATTATGAATGTGCCGATTGTGCAAGGTTTGGTGTGGATTTTTATCTTTTTATTTTAACTTATATTTTCATAGAGAATCATATTTGAGGAGGTGCATAATACATTATAAAAATATGGACTTATAAACATTCATCATTCATGTAATACAACCAAGAAAAATTTGATTCTTCAATTGGTTCTCTTTGTGAGTTCTTTATTGAATATGAATTTTGTGTGACTCTTATTCAAGTTTTCTCTTTTCAATTTATATGTGGTTTTGAGGGAGTTAGTTTGTGTTTAATTAACCACATTCATATCCCATTATAATATTTTCCATCCACATCCATATCCATACACAAATTCATCTTCAAACTCTTGTAACCCATACCTTAACCTTCTTCCATAGTCATGATTTTACATTTTAATTAAACCCAATTAATCACGAGCTTCACCTATAAAAAATAACCCATTAATATTTCCATTAAACCAACACTAATAACCCCATACAATAGTTCCATAATTTCCACCCATGCACATACATATTCAACATCAAACTCATAATCTTCAATCTTTTGAAACCATAGCCCAAACTCCCATCCATACCCATGTATTTTGTTAGTTTAATCAACATTATTAATCTGAGAATGTATTACCATAATTAACCTTATAAATTTAAATTAATAATCCACCAAAAATCTCATCGCAATCATTCATTATAAACCACACACTCAAACCCCAAAAATCCATTCTTTCTTTCAAAACCCTAACCCTAATACCCTTTCTTGCAACAACGTTTTCTATATAATTAATTTTCCTATTAAAAAAAATTTGAATTGCCATAATTTATATAATCATTATCCATTAATAAATCATTATACCCTCATAAAAATGTGCACTAAAACCCTTATACAAGTTGGGAAAACTAAAACAAAATACTGTAACCCTAACCTTATAATTCATCCAATTCTTCTTCTTTTCTTGTGTGGTTCTTATGTGACTTGTGTAAATTACTGATTTTTGGCCTTATGTGCTTCTAATACACATCACTTGCAATTTTCCATGAGACGGATGTTGTATACCTATCTTATTTTAGGTGTGCAACACCTTTCCCCTTTGGCTTCCACATTATTCTTTTAAAATGAATTTTTTTAAGAGTGAAAATTTTGGTGTGCTAGAAAGAACTCCTATGGTATAGTCTTGAGTTTTTGTGTTAATTTTGAAAATTACATGATGTTTATTGGCATTTTAAGATGGAAATTGGTATATAATTTATCCTCTTTTGGATTACTATAACATGAGTTATACTGTAATAAAATTTGACCATGTTTATTGTAATTTTGGCATGTTTTATGTGGATGCATGTATGGCCAAAATTTCATAGCTTTTGATCTTTTTAATTAAATTAAATCTAACCATATTAATCCTTGAAGTTTGTAGATGAACTCTGATATATAACTTGCCATGCTTTAAGAATGTTTATTATGTGTAAATTGAAGTTGATATTTGATAAGGTTTAGGCTTTGTTGAAGAAACTTTAAATGTTCTTGAATTTGATATTTATTTTCATATTCTAATCATGATTTAATCACCCACTACTGACCAAGTAGGGTTGGTAAGAATTAATTATGGTTTAAGGTATAATATGGTTATATTATCATTAAAAGACTAGAGTCTTAATATGTCGATATTAGAAGTTAAGGTTTGACCTTTGACTTTGACCATAAGTAGTAAGTTTTTCAAAAATGGTATATGGCCTTATTTCATGGTCTTTAACCTTAATATATCTTATAAATTCATTCATTGACTCTTATGAGGTCTCTTGGATAGAAATGTGTGGAATATGAGTAGGATGATCTATAACCTAACCCTAAGGTTTAGTGTAAGTCTAAAACACTTATGTAGAAGTTTAATGTCATCTATAAACACTGGCTTATTTTGGCATTATATAAAAATACCTATGTAATGTCAATTTGGTGTTATCTATAAACAATGTGTTATATTTGGTGTTAACTTATGAAACACCTTTTGATATGTTTGGTGTAATCATATGAAACATAACCTAAAAACTAGCTGTAGTTTCTTATATTAGAGAAACCCTAGTATATTTTAGTGATTTGGTGCCTACTCTAATCTAAATGGGCTCTACAAACTTTATAGGTAATGTGCAAACTTAATGAATCAAATACCTTAGATGATGGTGTAGCTGCTATGGCATGGATGGTGGGTGAGTACAACCTGGCCCATTGTGACATTAGGTGACACAAATGAGGCAATGTAAACCTTCCTGAGCCTTAATGATCATATGTGGTGGATCGTGACAATCCTTATTGTTATGATGTGTGAACTACCATGATTATCAATCATGAATGGTTTATGTGTATAACTCAATGATATTATATTATTTGAGCTACAATGGCTACTGACCATGAGTAGTGGATGCTTATAGCCCAATCATTTCATGACATTTAGTTTACCATGGCTATTGGCTATGAGTAGTGGGATGTGTGTTTTTCCCTTTGATATAATATATTATTTATACATTATATTTTGGATGTGTGTAACATATTTCATATTTACCTTTAATTGAGATGTTATGTGGTTACATTTGTTATAACCTATGATCTATGCCTATGTTGCATATGATGCCCTATGTGCATATTGCGATTATTATCAATTGATGCTAGCATGTTTATACATGAGGCCTATACTATGTTTCATATGAACCATACTTATGTATAGTAGTTAGATCTTACTAGGTACATTGTGTACTTATGTGTCTTTTTCATGGTCACTTGCTTATTTAACAATTAGAGATTTGTGTAGGGTGTTGATGACCTAGTGAATGATGGATATTATATTAAACTTTTGGCAATGACTAGTGAGGCTTGCTTGATGGTGAGTGTTATTAGCTTATAGTTACTAACCATCTTTTAAATTCTTTTCCCCTTGCTTTTGAATGCTTTAAGCTTATATTTGAACTAGTGTTGTTGTATATTTTGGTAATTTATCATCACTGGATAAATATTTCTATCTCTTGCTTTTGGATAGTTACCCATTTGTATGTTGTTGAATGATTTGTTTCTATGGTTCTTTGGATTTGCACCTAACATTTTGATAAGGTAAATGATCATTCATCTCTTGATGTTGGATGTGATGATTTTATGATCGTTTTAGGTTTTTGTTCCATGCTACCATAGAAAATGGAGTTTTTTAATTGTAAAAATTAATGATGTTATATCTACAATCTCTTGAATTTCTAAGAGAATTCTAAGAATTAGAGATAGTATTAGATACATCATAAGAAATTTACAAACCATTCAAGAGAGGAAAAGAAAAAGGCATATCCCAACACAATGGTTTACATTCTAGGTTTAGCAAAAAGTATTATATGATACCCGTTATAAAATATATATTTAACTTACTTGTTATTTTATTAAATAAAAAAAGAGACAATTAGAGTCTAAAATGTAATAGGTCAAAATTTCCAACTTTATAATTAGTTAAAACAAACAAAAAAGTGAGGGGTGGACACGAAATGAATTGAAAAATGTGTAAGTGAAATAAAACAAAGCATAAAAGAAGGTACAAAAAAGACAAATAATTAATTAAGAAAAAAGTGAAGTAAAAAATATCTTACTAATGATGAATTATAATATAGATAGATTAGTTGGGTCACGCGCTCATTATATTGACTTAAAATTCTAAAAATTCTCCAAAAATGAAAAATATTTTTAAATAATCAGAATATTAGAAAGTCAACTTAGAAAAAATATATGTAATGTTGAAAATATATATTAATTTATTAATCTAAGATTAAGATATCGATAAGATGATAACTTTACGAATTTATTTGGCTGAGTATTTAACGGCAACTTCAATAGAATTATATCAAATTAATTTGCCTGAGTATTTAACGGCAACTTGAATGCCTGTTCTCCACCTCTCGGAGGCCTAACTCTGTGATTTTAACATATCAAATACATTTGTATGCCTTTCTGGCATTAAACAAAAAAAGAAAAAGAAAAAAAATAATGGAACCTATCATTTTAATATCATGTTATTCTTAATTTTTTATTACTTGCTGGTTAGAATAGGAGTACTACTTGAAAAAACGAAATGAAATCAAAATCCATCTAAGAGGAGTATTTGGCTTGAAAATTTGGAAAAAATAACAATGATTATCTACTTGGCGATCTACTACTGAGTTGAGTTGTGGAAAATTAAATACAAGTTGAAAAGAGGAATAAACCCATCTTTAGAGCTATTTATTAAAATTATTTATTTATAATAATTATTTATTTTAAAAATATTTTAGCTTAATTTTTTTAAAAAAATAAGTAATTATTTATGATAATTACTTTTGATAAGTAATTTCAAATAAGCCAGAAATCTAATATAAAATAAAAAATGATGAAGAAATAAACTAAAATAAAAAGCGATGAAGATAAAATAAATATGTGCTGAATTGATATTATTACAAAGCTCAGGAGTCAGGTTGAAGTCTATTCCCGCTGCGCTTAAATTAACTTACTCCATAACATAAATTGGGTTGTTCAGTCCACCTTTCCTGGTCTGCCGTAGAGGCCCATAGAGACCCAAAGAGGTTTATTGTGCACTATAACGCTGGCCGTCAGCCCATAGTTGCGATGAAATTAGACCTGGAAATATTGCAGTGCAACTTGCGTGAACTATCTTCAACCGAAACATTAATACATTGAATGATTTGAATCAAAACACGACAGGCGGCCATTTCTGTTTCGGTATTTGACTTAATTTTAGGTAAAATGATATCCAATATTTAAAATATCTAATTTTTGACTGGATTATCCGATTTAAATATATACTTGATATTTTGTTAATTATGTTAAAAATACATCATAATAATATATTTTTGTTGTTTTAAGCTTTTAAAATTATATATTTTTATAATTTAAACTTTTATAATAAATTTTTAATAATTTTATTTAGATAAAATAAGACGTTTATATAAGTATGGATATGAATATTAACTTATTTACTATCTTTATTTTAAAAATCTTCTAGCAAAAGTTATCAAAAATTTAAAATAGTATTTTCATATGGATGTTAAACATATCCAAAATATTAGGTCCTATTTTTTAGATATCCGAAATCTAGAATAGATATCTAAAAAAATATCCAAATTATTCTATTTTACATAACCATACTTAATAATGCATCTTAAACCAATGGTAGATTAACCAACCTATATTAATTAAAGTATGAGTGAAATGCAAATCTATGGAAGATCCCTACACTGTATATTATTTCTAGTTTATCATCAATCAGAAGTCATATTATAACTCCACAACTACAACAATAATGATAATAGTAACACCAACAATGTAGGAAGAAATCCATGTTTTAATGGCTACTATCCCATAATATTAAAAAAAAAACTATTGAAAAATTTTATTTTGCAAAAAGCATAATAATAAAATAATAGGCACCGCTACATCTAGTATACGAAGGATATTTCTAATACCTAATCCATTCTAGGTGCAAAACTAAAAGGATTAATTCACAACTAGATATTAGTTGTAGAAATCGCATGACCTTATATTACAAGATTACAAAATAAAGCGATAAAATAGAGAAGGAATAAGCGAATTACAAATATATAATAAGAGTAACAAAATTTTAGAAAGAGTATCCAAATAACTACAACACTACATCCACAGCCCAAAACATTGTTCTACAAGTGACATCATATGAAAACACTGTTATAGACAACAACTGTGAAATAAGGTCGCATCCACTCATTAGAATAAATATGTTTCTATAAAACAAACACCTTAGAACTTATATATATACTAATACGATTAATTCAAAAGACATAACATGATGCCCTTAGCATGAATATGACATAATGATCACATAAGAATACACATATGATGACACTGACACTGACAATGATGATGATCATACTAACAACAACAACAACAACAACAATAACAACAACATATAACATTAAATAATTTGATTATTCTAGAGCATACTATGATACACATAAATCATGGTACCCTTAAAATAAAGCATGCAATAATACACGATACAATCACATTCATAACACAATGTAGAACTTAGGGTAAAAGCCATGTTATTGTGTTAATTTAGTGGTCATACAACTGATTTCTTATTCACATTGACTACCAAGAATGATTAATAACATAAAACTCCATCTAATGTATGATATACCTGGGGATCACTATTTTATTTTTCTTTCGGTGGAGTGGTCCTTTCATAGCAATATGCACTAGGGACCAAAAAACTAGACACATGATTTTTAATTACACGTACCCCTCGTAGCTTGATGGATTGAACTAGTATAAAGTAGGTATAGTATCATTACCGTTTCGGTAAAACTAGGTTATTAATACTTGTAAATTTCTTCATCTTGACTTATATGATATTTCACTTTGATATTACTATTTTATTCAAGCATAATATCTACACTTGTTACTTAACCCAATATCATACTCATAACCACTTCAATAAAATGTCATTAAACACTTGCCATTACATCCTACTTTAATACTAGTAATATTTCAGGATAAATAGAGTCACTCGTAGAATCAAATTAAAATGCTTAATAGTATGAATTACTTGTAGAATATCATTAATTGTATAAATTCATATATATAATTATTAATTAAACATGTAATTAGAGATATACCAAGGTCAATTAAACAAAGCATGTTATAAATAAAATAACAAATGAAGGCCTTAATAAACCATATTCTAATTATTAAATTACACCCATCCAGCTCATAATTATATTTAGAAAGCTCTTTGGTTTATATTAAAGTTAAACAAAAGCTAAGAAAATTATATTTAAGGTGAAAAGACCAAAAATCTTTATTAACCTTAATTATTTACTTGAGTCATCACTACTACAGGATAAGGACTTGATAGCAAGAGATAGACAATGTTTTATAGTGGAGAATTGAGCAAGTGGGAGCATAGGAGAAGATCCCATAACAATTCTTAAAGAAAACTATCATCATAAGTTTCCCAATTTTTTTTACAATATTTTATATAATAGTTTTGCACAACCCATAATCAAAAACTTGATATTAGATAATGGTTTTGCCCATAAATGTTATAAAAATCCTTAATTAAAATGACTTGTATCCCAACTATTTTCTTTCTTCACTTTTTATTTGAAACTCAAACCTTCTTTGTAACAAACTCTTGTTTAGAACTAGAAAATTTTGTTTAAAAGAGTTACTTATGGAAGCTAGAACATTTATAACTCATGGAATTATTGCCACACTTGGTATAAGTTTGGTCACTTCTACCATTTTTATCCTAAGTGCTAATGCCAAAACATTTCTTCACTTAAATTAATAAAAAATAAACATAAGAAGCTGAAAAGAGATATTACACTACGAGATTACCAAAGTTCTGATATTGCATACAATATTGCATAAGGTTACAACAACTAAAAGAAAAGATGTATGGAAGATGACATAATATTTCAAAGGATATTTAGATTAAAAGATGCTGAAGAAAACATTGGATAGTGCTAACTCTCAACCACAAATACTAGCCTACTCATGCTAAACCCTCAAAGTACTTTTACAAATTAAAGATTGCCCATTAAATAGGGAGAGAACCTTGAAATGAAATCCATTAGTAAAAAGGTACTAAGTAAACCACTATATAAATTCTAAACATGTAAATGCCATATGGAGCACAAATAAAGTATACACATGGTAAGCATGGCATAATCATGATGGTAAGTACAAATGATAGCTGATAATAATAACCATGTTATAACACATGCATCATCATGTTGTCACACTTAACCATATTACAAATATTTCATAAACTAATTCATGCCAAAGGTGTTCCACGAAAGGAATAAACTTGCCACACTTAACCATTTTCAAAAAAAAAAAACATAGCATATCATAATCGTAAGCATAATGCACTAAGATCACTACCATGCATCCACAAAACTAGATCCATTTATAAAAGGGTAATGCATTAAGGTGGCTACCAAACCAACATACTCAAACCAATCCACATGCCATAATACAAGAGCTACTTCCATTCTAATTTACTCGAGGGGATACAATAATACTTTAGAGATGTATATAGTGCACTAGTCATATCAACGTACAAGATAACATAATAACCTTTAATTTTACAACTTGAGGAAGTATAAAAAAACACTTTTACCTAGGATACATAATCTTTAAGTATGCATACCCTCTAAGAAACCTTAAGAGCTAATTAGAGAATATCAGATCATTAGTTAGAATGTAAGGCATGTGAAAAAACACAAAACCAATCAAGGACTCTTATATCTACTCTAGGATAACTAACCCTAAAGAGAAACCCATTCCAAAATTTCAAGGTCTTACACTTTAATTATTAATATTTTATAGGGTGGTCATAAAATGTCACATAACACATACTATAGCAATTACATATTTAACAAATTTTATTTGATTTTGATTATTTAAGGCTAAGCATAAATAAAAGGTAAATATCTAAGGTGAATCACACATGTTAAGGTAAAGTTCCAAGGTTAAACCCATAAAGTATCACAAAGTTGTCCCAAGGGACAAGTTAAATAGTTCCACAAACTAGTTGGCTAGTCTAGGACCCCAAAACTAAAAAAATAGCATAAAAAAGAGGGATCAATTGATTAATATGAGGATGAGTAGTTGACAGGTTTACCAATTGATTGGTAGCCCTCACCAATTGACTGTACCTAAAAATAGAGGTAGGGGGAATTACTCAAGTTACTAGTAGACTAGTTGACCATCACTAGTCTACTATTGCCACAAATAGAAAACACAAACTATCTAACATATTTAAAAAATATAGAGGAAGATAAAACCTAACATAACCAATCAACTTGTTGAACAACACCAGTCAACTAGTGCCATCGAGCAGAAGATGTCGTAATTCATGTGATTAACTTAAATAAATCCCTAAACCATCCATGCATTTCTATCACACTCTTAACCATAAAAAACTCATATCAATAAGTTTGATTTCATGCAACTCATGATTAGAAATTAATCATATAATATAATAAGGTTGAGGGCTAAATCACTTAGATCAAGGCACATTCATTACAAATCTAGTGCACATTTATTAATTTCCAACAAAGTATTCATTGGGCATCAACAACATATTCATTTAAGTTCTAATAGATATAAAAATATTAAAATCATGCAAATTATTTTCTCATCCAAGTTTCATGCTTATACACATATAATAACAACATACATATGTCATACAATATTTTCTAAGATATTATTTCATGATCATATTCAAAATAAATATATTCATATATACATAAAGATACACTAAGTACAAATTTATATTTTCTAAAAGTTAGTCATGTTACCATCATGGGCTATCATACATTTGTAAGGAGTATAAAGTTACCTTCTTTCAAGCAAATCAATCAAAATAAGTAAAGGAAGAACTTACCAAGAACTCTCTAACTTCCAAATATCCTTCTTCTACTCCTTAAAACACTGACCATAAAGAAAAGGATAACAAAAAAAATAAAAAAGAATTAAATAAGGAAAAATTCCATACTCAATAGTAGGGTGTAGCACCTAGAGGAGAAAAAGAGAGGGAAATTCTTCAACTTTGTTCCTAAATATAGTACCCTTATACTTAAGAAAATATAATGGGGATATAAAAAGGATTAGAGGAAGATATCAAACTAATTGAATAGAGGAGAAAAGAGGCACATGATTCCAAGTTCCAAAAAGAAAGCTCGAAGAACACCAACAAAGGCTACTGATGTTGGAGAGATGTGAGAAAAAATAAAGGGGAAAAAAGGTTCCATGAATTAATGAAAAGTCAAACAATCAAAAAATTAAAAGGAGGCACAATAATTGATAATTAGCTAAGAAAGGGACCAAAATCAAATGCTAAGGAGGGAGGAATGTTCACTTACAAAAAACTTGAATGAAAAGGAAAATCAAATAAGGTAAGGGTGTAAGAGAGGAAGAGTGCAAGAAATAAGGTAAAAAAAGCTAATCAATCAACAACTGACTAGCGCCATGCCGGGTTTGCATGAAAATAAGGAAGAGAGGTGAGGAAGAGTTAAATTTTATAGGTAAGGAGTAGTAAGTAGAAAAAAAGACTTTTTGGTAAATCTTTGGCCAATTAATTGAAATAAGGTTCTAGAAGTAGGAGAATAATCATATAACTCATAAAAATTATTATCAACAAGAATAAAACAAGATTAGGAGGTTAGAAAGGAATTGGATAAGATTGGGGAATCAAAATAGATCATGAAACTAAAACCTAGATGAACTAGTTGAGTGTTTTGGCAAGTCCATTTGATTAGTCTCGCTAAATACCAAAAATTAAATAGACACTACCAGTTGCCTATTTACACCTAAACCACTCCATTGGTGAAATTATAAAAAAGAACTAAGAAAACCTATCCATCCCATAATCGAGCACATATTAAGGTAGGTTTAGTTCCTCATCTTAGATAACATAATTAGGCAACTTAGGGTTCTAAAATCTAAGGTATTACACTTGCTACTCATTTATTCAATTTTTAAAACTCAAATCATCTCACTTCATGTCTCCCTCTCATGTTAAATCCCCATCCTTTTCCTCGACAAAATCCACTATGTGAAACTCCATATTGTTGTCTTAAAAGTGAGTGAAAATGAGATTTGCGCGGTTTTTAACTTTCACTACAAGAAAACTCTTTCATAGCAACAACATTTTTCAATGATAACACTTTGTTGTTGTGAAAAATTTCTTTAGTAAATGATAATTTTATGATGTTGCAAAAAGTTGTTGTAAAAAATAATTCATTTATATGGTAATTATTAGGAAATATTTTGCAATGGCATTTGTTGTTGCGTTATATACGATGGTTTTAAACTATAGTATACTTGTTTGTTGCTTCTCCAACATTTTAGTACTTTGTTTGTTCTATAACTTCTACTCCTTTAGTGTTAGCTTTTAATTTTCGTTTTTTTTAATTTTCTTGTAGTTTTAGTTATTTTTGATGTTTTTAATGCCCATCTAGTGAGAATATAGACAACAATTCATTCATCTGGTGCAAGTCTCATTTCCTTATTTGGTTTTCTTAGCTCTTGATTTTTTTTGTGGTGTTGCAGTCCTCGAGCTGTCTACAAGAAGTTTGCTTTAATTTAACCATGGTTAGTAATAAAAGAATTGAGTATTGCTTATTTAGAAGTTTGTAAATGCTCATGGTTTAGAATAATAATTGGTGTTAATGTGTTGTTGTTGTTGCTTGTTCATCTTGCTTTGTTATTGCTACTTAGTTACAATGTTCATAGGGATATGATAGTTGTAAATTTTGAAAATAACATTGTTTATCTATTAGCTACATATAGACCTTTTAGATTTTAAAATTAGGAGACGTATTAGATTTTGGGTATTGTTAATTTGGAGTTGATGTGGCATTATTTGTATTATTGATTCTAATAGCATGTAGTTTAGTATGAATTACTTATATTTCTAGTATTTTATAATAAAAAAGGGAGGGGTATTTTGAGTAACTTAGGTTATATTCAAGTGGCGTAATGGATATTATTATATTTTGGATTGTAGATTAGATTTCAAAAACATAGAAAAGGCATAACTTTTGACTTGGGTGTTTATTATGTATATATATATATATATATATATATATATATATAGATGGTATCAGAGCCTAGCGGGATTAGCTCTTGAGAGGGGTAAGTGTATCTGGTCAAACTTCTATATTTTGTACGGGGGGCTGTCTCCTTTATCTTGGTCTTAGGTAAGTCCTGTAAGTCCTGTGTGTGTGGCAAGGCAGATAGGCGTTTAGGAGTGGAAAGCAGTGGACGGCCGTACAAATATAGATAAGGGACATGCATTTATTTCGCTCTTCTAGTTCTTCTAGTTCTTCTGGTTCTAGATATGACATAGGACCTAGAGATTCAAACCGACAAACGGAAGAATATGAATTTGAAAACTTTGAAGGATCCATAGATACGTGGAAACTTCCCAAACTTCAAAAGGAAATGGTTTATAGTACTTCAAACTGGTCTTTGTTACCAACAAACTATGTCATCAAAACAGAAGAAAGAGACCTTCAAATCTGCAAACCTCTAGAGACCATTCAACTTCTTAGTCAAAGGTCCCTAGCAAAACATATTAGGAAGGGCTTTCGTTATATCCACTTAGGATTAGTCCAAGTAGGATTCAAATCCCTGACAAGGGAAGGCCTAAACACATCTATCTTAGCAGTTCTTAGAGACGCTAGGATGTTAGAATTTACAGATTCTTTGATAGGAACTGTAGAGTCTAGTTTGTGTTCTGGTCCGATATTTTTTAATTGCTTTCCAAACTTTGCACCTTCATTGACTGATCCTAATATCCTGCATGCATTAACTTTACAAGTCAAAACGCATGGATATCATATGTTGCCTGGATCTGTTCCTGTAGCTGTAATCTATAGGATTCATTACAAGGTAGCAAAAACGTCCTTCGGGACTCATGCAATTAGAAAAATTGAAAACGGTGAAACTCTTGTCTTGCAAACAGATTTAACAAGATCAAACACTGTCATTTCCAAAACAATAAAATGGAATGAAATAGAACTCCCTGAGGAATGGACCTTAGAGAAGGCACAACCAGCCCAGGAAGAAATCAAAGAACCTGAGATTCCAAAACCAAACTCGGATCTCAACAAAATAGCCCAGTTCGAAGACGGAACTGTCAAACTTAGTTTTAGGAGAAACCCGAGCCTTAGAGTAAGGGATGATACCTCGACTTCTTCCACAATTAGTTTAGGAAACGTTTCGAACCTTCCTAGAAACATCAATTTGGAAGATAAAATTCAAAAGAATAGGGATTCTGTAGATCAAACACCTAGAACTTCAATTTCAGGTGCAAACTACCAAACTAGAATTCCTAAGGCAAATTACCAAAAACAGAAAGAAAAAGAATCGGAACAAACTAGTGATGATGATATAGAATCACCTCCGCATTCTCCCGGCCTTTCTGACATAACTGAAAACCAATTAAACGTCCTAGAAAAGGAATTTGTCATAGATAAAGAATTCTTCAGAAAAGACTTCTATTCCGAAAAGAACACAGCAAAAAGAAACTGGTTCTTCAAAAAACACGGAAAAGATAGTCAACATTTTCAAGAAGAATATTACAAATTTATGACTGACAACAAATGCAAAATATTATTTTTCGATTGGTTAGTATTACATATGGCAAACCACAGAATTGATTTAAAAGACATAAAAAATTCACCTTTTAAATCAGCAAAACCCATAACTAACCGACCCAAAACCAAAACCTGGAAAACAGAGAAAGGAACTGTAGAAACAGAACACCCACCTCTGCAAAACATCCAAATATCTGCAGGAGAAAACACTATAGAACTCAAACCACTTAGGATACCAAAAGACGATGAATTAGAAAACACTAAAAACATTGTGTTACAAAACAATTTTGCTAATATTCATCTGAACACTATTGGTACCCAATTGACGAAACTGGACAAACAAATTCAAAAGACAATTTTACCGGCAATTCAAACAGTTTCAGAAAATAAAACATCTGAACCAAAAAAGATGCCTGTATTCAAGCCTTATGAATTATCAAAATCCAGTCGTAATGAGGTTCAAACTCAAAAAGATGAATTCTTAACTGCAATTAAACAGAAATTAAACTTAATTGCCACCTCGAGTTCGTCCAGTCAAAACCAAAATCAAGTTCCAGATACACCTGACCAAACAACCCAAATTAATACGGTAAACCAAACGGAACAAACAGAGAGTGATGAGGCCCAAGAACCCAAAACTCCTGTAGTAGCCCGTTTAGATATACCATCATCATCTAGGCAAATAGTACCTAGACAAACTGCTCCAGACCTTAGTCTCGAAGTAAGGCCCAACAAACTAGTCCAGCCCAGTTATAAGGCCAATGCCTTATATGAGTGGAACATAGATGGACTATCCGAATATCAAACCTTAGGCCTTCTACAGCAAATGACTATGGCAGCAAACGCATATAAAGCCCAAATGAACACAACCGATAAAACCATAGCAGAACTCCTCATAGCAGGGTTCTCAGGACAGTTAAAAGGTTGGTGGGATTTTCATTTGACTTCAAACGAACAAATAGATATCTTAGACGCCATTAAGGTAGATGAAAACGACGAAATCATCTTGGATAATGGGGAACCCATATCTGATGCTGTAGCATCCCTTATACTGGCCATATCCTTACACTTCGTAGGAGACCCATCTCACCTTAAGGATAAAAATGGAGAATTATTATCCAACCTTAGGTGTAAAAGACTTAACGACTTCCAGTGGTACAAAAATACTTTCCTAACTAGAGTTATGCTTAGGGAAGATTCAAACCAGCCATTCTGGAAAGAAAAGTTTTTAGATGGATTACCACCCGTGTTAGGAGGAAAAGTAAGGAACAAAATCAAAGAAACTCATAACAATCAAATTCCTTACAACAAATTCACCTATGGAGAATTAATAAGCTTGACACAAAAAGAAGCCTTAAAAATTTGTCAAGACTTAAAATTCCAAAGTCAACTCAAACGAGAAATGAGTCAAACCAAACAGGAACTAGGATCTTTCTGTAGACAATTCGACATTGTGGGAATATCAAACAAACAATGTTCGGGAAATTGTAGACCTAGTCACCACAAACGGACAAAACAAAAATATTTACCTGCTCCGCAAAATCAAAAACAGATACCCTATTACCAAAAATCAAAACCTAAAAATAGCAAAACTACAGTTTCATCTTCAAAGGACCCAAATTGGGGAAAAAGATATAGAAACTATAGGTGCTACAAATGTGGTAAAATGGGACACACACAACAATTCTGCAAAATAAACAAACAAATTCGTGAATTAGACTTAGATGATGAAACTAGGGAAAAAATTCAAAACCTCCTAGTATCTTCTGAGGATGATAACGAAAACCCAGAGTTAGATGAACTCCAAACAGAGTCATCTTCCTCCTCTAGCAGTTGTTCTGACCCGGAAGAAGAACCTGTAGAAAATCAAATGAATGTTTTGACCAAACAACAAAAAATGGTTTTAGACATAGTTCACCTAATCCCAGACCCATTAAAACAAGCAGAATACTTGGAAAAATTAATGGAGTCAATCGAAAAAGATGAACCACCCAAGCCATTAATTCAAAACATTCCTTCAAAACCGGCAAATACATATGACTTAACCAAGATTCTTAACAAACAGAAAAAATCAAAAGATTTAACTCCGACTACTTCTGAACTTCAAAAAGAAATTAAAGAAGTCAAAAAAGAATTAAAAGAGTTAAAATCAAAACAAGAATCTGACATGTAAACCATACAAACAATATTATCTAAACAAATCTCCAACTCTTCATCTGAATCAAGCGAAGATGAACAAAACACTGTTGAAGATTCAAACGAATTAATTCCAGGAGAATTTCTTAATGTTTTAAAAGAAATAACCTCCCGCAAATATATCATCAGTATAACCCTTAGGTTAGAAGATGGTTTCCAAATAAACACAGTCGCACTATTTGATATCGGTGCTGACTTAAACTGTATAAAAGAGGGAATAATTCCAAAAAAGTACCTCTCAAAATCAAACGAAAAATTATCTGCAGCTAACAGCTCCAGATTAAAAATCAAATACAAATGTGAAGCGGATTTAATTTGTAATAATTTACAAATCAAAACAACCTATTTGATAACTCCCGATATTAGTCAATCAGTTATCTTAGGTACTCCCTTCATTAATTTGATAACCCCTTACAAAGTAGGTTTGTCCGGAATTTCATTCAAAACAAAAGGAAAAAAGAATAATTTATCCTTTTTAGAAATCCCTAGGACGAGAAACCTAAATTTGTTAAAGGCAAACTTAATTTACGAAGATCAAATTAATCTTCTAATTAAAGGCAAACAAAATGATTTGGATTTCCTAAAACAAAATGTCAATTCACACCGAATCCAACAACAGTTGCAAACAAAATCGGTAAAGGACAAAATTGACCAACTTAGGAATCAAATCGAAAAAGAGATCTGCTCTGATCTCCCAAACGCATTCCGGTCTAGGAAACAGCACATGGTCGACCTTCCGTATGAAGACAAATTTGACGAAAGGAACATACCGACAAAAGCTAGACCGATACAAATGAATTCGGAACTAATAGAATTTTGCAAACAGGAAATCAAAGACTTAGAAACAAAAGGTTTAATTCAAAAATCTAGGTCACCTTGGTCCTGTGCGGCATTCTATGTTAACAAAAATTCCGAAATAGAGCGTGGAACACCTAGGTTAGTAATAAATTACAAACCTCTAAACGACGCTCTCAAATGGATTAGGTATCCGATTCCAAACAAAAAAGATTTGCTCCAAAGATTGTTTTCGGCGCTTATCTTTTCAAAATTCGACTTAAAATCTGGTTTTTGGCAAATACAAATTAATCCCAAAGACAGATACAAAACCGCATTCACGGTCCCCTTTGGACAATTTGAATGGAACGTGATGCCCTTTGGATTAAAAAATGCTCCGTCAGAATTTCAAAGAATAATGAACGACATTTTTAATCCTTATTCAAATTTTTGTCTAATATATATTGATGACGTCTTAGTATACTCCAACAGTCTTGATCAGCATTTTCGACATCTTAGGATTTTCCTTAGTGTCGCTAGGCGTAATGGACTTGTAGTATCTAAGCCCAAAATAGATTTGGCCCAAACAAGGATCAGATTCTTAGGTCATTACATCGAGTCGGGTAGCATAAGGCCCATCGAGAGATCCATAGAATTTGCGTCTAAGTTTCCAGACCAAATCCTAGACAAAACCCAATTACAAAGGTTCTTAGGAAGCCTGAACTACATTTTAGACTTCTGCCCCAATCTTAACCAGATTGCAAAACCATTACACGACAGGCTTAAGAAAAATCCAAAACCCTGGTCTCAAGCCCATACCAACGTCGTCAAACACATCAAGGCCCAAGTCCAGTCCATTCCGTGTCTGACCTTGGCCAACCCAAACTTATTCAAAATTGTCGAGACCGACGCCTCTGAAATCGGTTACGGAGGTATCCTCAAACAGTGTCAGGCCCAGACCCTTGAACAGTATCTGGCCCATACCAAAGCCAAAACCCAAAACGAAACAGTGATCCAATTTACATCCGGACACTGGACCCAAACACAGCAAAATTATTCGACGGTCAAAAAGGAAATATTCGCGATCGTCCAATCCATTACAAAATTTCAGTCCGACTTATTAAACCAAAAGTTCCTGTTACGAGTCGACTGCAAATCAGCCAAACAGATACTAAAGAAGGACGTACAGAACGTCGCAAGCAAACAAATCTTTGCCAGATGGCAAGCCCTACTTTCGGTGCTCGAATTTGACATCGAATATATAAAAGGTGAAGACAATTCATTGCCGGACTTCCTCACGCGTGAATTTCTTCAAGGACGCTCTCAAACTAACCATGCCTCCTCGATGAAAAGAAAAACAGAAGGAGAAGGTTCAAGAAATATTGGCTGCAAAGCCAATCAAATCCTGGTATGAAGCTACCATGGAGGATGAAGCAGCAGCAGCCGCTTCTTCAAACAAAGAAGCCTCGGCTTCTTCAAAACCAAATCCAGACGTGCTCAAATGGGTGGAAACACTTTCCCACTCACCTCAAATGGTCAAAGCACTCCAAAATCTTTCAGAACAAGTTCAGAGTTCGCAACCTGAACGCAAAGGTATGAGTTCTGCAAACCCTGTTTACAAAACAGAAGGAGGTCTTTTAATTCCTATGACTCCTTCAAAATCGATTTCAAAAATCTCTTCTGACAAATCGATTTCAAACTTTCCGGCCTTGAGATCTAGGATTTCAAGACTTGAAAACGTTTTGGAAGTAAAACCAGCTTTCGAGAGAAAAGCTGAGTATTTCACAAAACCAAATTTTCAAATAATTTCAAACCTCGAAGATGGATTCCACCATCAGGATCCCTTCGTTGCCCTTCGGAAAATGTTTTCTGGTTGGGATTTCAAACCATGGGACGTGACTGCACCCCATGCGTACTATAAGTCAATTTTAGAGTACACAGGCTCAGCTTCATTCCGAACCTTCAAACTTCCCCAAACCAAAGATGAAGCTGCCTACTCAACCTGTCAACTACACAGGGTTATCCTTCCCGCGGATTGGGGACAAAGCCTCGAATTACCTTGAAGGCTCCTGGATTCGTACAAATTCAGCCCAAACGCCAAACTGAATTTCAATTACTGGGACTATCAGCAGGCTTGGTGGAATACTTTCTTCACAGAAAATTCCAGAAAGTCGCATTCCTGGTTATTGTTTTTCAAAAACTTTAACCAAACACACTACCCTGTCTGGTTCATCAGATGGTGGAGAGACTTCGGCGCCATCCCAGACATCCTACCGGAACAGGTTTCAAAACCCCTCGACCTGTTCAAAACTCTTTACAAACCCACAAAAGACGATAGGGTGTTGCCCCCTATCTTTGCCTTTTGTTCCAAACTGTTTTGCCCATGGGTGTTCGCCTGGACAACGGAAATCCATGGGACAGAAGGAGTTCCAACTTTGGTCCGCCGATTCAAAGTCAAGTGGTGGTCAAAGTATCAACCGTTCGAGAAAGTCTCTGAACAGGCCATCCGCAAACTCATCAATACTCAGCCGGCCTCTTCCACGACTAACAAAATTCTAGCCAGATCAGAAGACTCAAAGTTCCTGGCTCAAAAATCTGTTACGGCCGCTAAACTTGCAGCCGCCAAAACCGAAGACGAATACTTGGCCATCCTAGGTGAAGTATTCTCTCAGAACAAAAAGGGAGATTCTGCATCCTCATCCATCTCTCCTGAGATCGACTATGGCGATGAGAATGAAGATGACTGTTACGGGATACTACCTCCTATCCGGTAGACAGTACAAATACGAGTATCTGCAAAGGAGGACTACGCATCCACATGCGTCAAAAGGTCGTGGCAGACAAAGAATATTCCTGCCAACCAAAAGCTAATGTCAGAGTCAAAAGTGCCGTCTCCAAAAAAAGTAGGAATCTACTTTTGGCTACTTTCGGTGATTGACATTTTACCAAGGTAAAAGCACGAGTAAAAGCAACCGCAAAAGCAAAAGAGAAGACGACAAAGGAATCTGCGGCAAAAGTTATTCACGCGGATTACTGTTGTATTTTCTGTCGGCTACTTTTACTGTTTGTACTTTTCACCTTTTACTATTCAAACTTTAGGGTACACTTTTACTGTAGGCAGTACACTTTTTACTGTTTACTTTTTACTGTGTACTTTCGGTGGATTCCCGAATCCACTTTTCAAACTTTGTTTAGTCTGACCCCCTCTTCTATATAAGGGGCCTTAGGACTTCATTGTTAGGGGTCGGCATTTGGAGAGGCAAATCCACCCTTAGCAAATATCCTCTGTACTCAAATTGAGTGTTATCAAATAAAATTCCAAACTTCTATCCTATCTATCCATTTCTTTCTTATTTACTTTCTTTCTTTTGTTTTCCTAACTATCTATCTATCCTCCCTTGTTTTCTGATTCATATTGTTCAGGTTGCCCGTCTGTATCCCGAGATCCTTGGAGTATATATATATATATATATATATATATATATATATTTATGCCATGTATTTTAGACAAAAAAATTCTTTTTGACCTTCAAAACGAGTTCTTATTTATTTATTATGTTTTGAGCTTGAAAAATGCTATTAATAATCATCTAACATGGATCATTTAAAAATGACTCTTAACATACATCTAAATGAGTGTCATACCTTTATTTTTATTCTTATCATGATTATGCATCATGTTTGGTTTATTCAATAAAATTTATTAATGTATCATTAGGACCATTTAGCTTAATATGAATTTTGTACTTAAATTTTATATTGGCACTACAATATATGGCTTCAAGATTTTAGGAATAAAAACTCATCTCTACATAACTTTCTATGTATCATATGCATGGAAAATGATATGGAAATCAAGCACATTTATTATTTTAATTATTTTTAATGCATTCAATATTAAAAAAATTCATGATATTCTAATATATGATTTGGGTGCTTATCATATGGTTTTGAGAGTTTGGTAAAACTTGACTTTACGTTCTACTTATTTATATGAAGGAAAGAAGGATATGATGGATTCTTTTCTCGATGTTGAAGATGAGAATAGTAGGAAACTATAGGAAACTAAATGATGGTGAAATCATTAACGTGTTAGTCATGCACTTGATGCTAGTATTGACTACTCTTATTATACTATAATGTGGGCAACTATTTTGTTGTAGGAAAAACCTAAAATTCTTCAAAGAGATAAGGTGATCAAACCTAATTCTTTCCTCCTAATGTAGCTAAACTTCATCTTGTTTTTCTTATGACTCATTTCACATGTTCCCTATATTCCCCTATTGTCATCCACTCTTGTAAGTGGAACAGGTTTCAATCAAAAGTGAGTTTTTCCTGGCAAGGTAGAGATTTCCATTCTTCTCAATTATTTTCTCCATGATTACAAGTGAGTTTCCTCTTGCAAATTTTCTAGAAATTATATGATTGAATCATTGTTCAACACTTTTGTACAACATGTAACATGCTGATTTGCATAACATTTTCGTTTTCCTAAAATCTTGAAATGGCTTATTCAAATTATATAGTGAGGTTTTTTTTCACATAGAAGGCTTTGGGACAACTATTTAGCAAGATTTATAAATCTATTTCTCCTTACAAAGGTTTACCTTTGATTATTAAGAGGCTACCCAGGACATGTTAGCTGCAATTGTTTACCAAGGATATTAAGTAAGAGCTATAGAGTATAAAGTCAATTTAGTGCAATATGATTTTATTGTGTATAATTACTTTGTATCATTTGAGATACCAGTCACCTATGGCATATGAGTAAGAATTAGGATGTATGCGTGTAACATTGACTTATATGTAAATTGATTATTTTTTACCTAATATAATAATGCAAGAACATATGGTATTAACTCAACATAATAAAATGACATAAACTCTTTATTTATAGAATTTATCATATTGGCTTGGATCTAATATTAAAGTGAAGTGAAATGCTCTTAAATCACCACCTCAAAAATTCCTAGGCTTTCAAAAAAATGTGCCAATAGGTTAGGGATAATAAAAGGAGCAACTAAATATAAGGAGAAAGAGAAGGGATTATGAGCTTGAGAGCCCAAATGAGGAGAAGGAAGGAGAGTGGGTTAAGATTCGGCTAACAGTAGCAACACAACACGTTACTGCCCAAAATCACCCTGAAAGAAACAACAACAAGGTAAGGAGAATAGGAAAGAAGGATGATACTGAGGGGGTTGAACATCACAAAAAAAGAAAAGGAAAATGAGGTGGACGGTAGTGTTGGGATGAAGAAAATGCAATTGCATATCTACAACCATGTGGGTAATAATTGTAGCTCAAACAACCACTAAAGTATACCCCTAATAACCCCTAAGCCATGCAAAAATTAAACTAAAGAGCGATGCTAATAGGTAAGGAAAAATTAGAGATAAAAGTAATGAATGGAGGAAAAATGAGAGCAACATAAGTCGAGATAGAGAAGGAAATAAAATATGGCACACCACTTGGTGATGCATGAAAAATGAGTGAGTGGAGGTTTGTGTGAGGAGTTATGGGCACATATGAGGGTTTGGTTATTTGAGCCAAAACCGATG
This sequence comes from Tamarix chinensis, assembly GCA_030549775.1. Lineage (NCBI taxonomy): Eukaryota > Viridiplantae > Streptophyta > Magnoliopsida > Caryophyllales > Tamaricaceae > Tamarix > Tamarix chinensis. The sequence goes on from CM060174.1 coordinate 6,674,375, forward strand.
TGAATTCAAGAGGGAGAGGAGGAGGTTAACTTATGTTTTACTTGAGTGAAAAAGTAACTGAGTGTGAAAGGAATGGGAAGGGTTGAGTGAGATTTAGATCATAGTTAGGATTGGGTGGAATGAACTTAAATAAAACTAACAATTGTTAGCAAGAGCAGAGATTTTCATCTATAAGAAGGGTGAATGTGTCATTTCACAATTTTTATAAATTAATTTTTGTACAAAAGGAGTTAATTAAGGATTTATTGGGAAAAATATGAAATAAGTTCCCAAAATAATGAAAATTTATGGAAAGATGTAGAATAATTTAAGGAATCCAAATCTATAAACTATTAGGTATCAGAGTTGGTTTGAATCTTGTTAGATGAAAATTGAGTAAAATGGCCAAAAATGGATAATCCACAAAATGTATTTTTTCTCAAATATGTGAAATAAATAGTGGAAGTTCCAAATGGACAACTTTTTATGAGAAAAATTAGAAAATAAAATATGTAAAAATGTTTGATCCCAAAATTAGTATGGAAATCAAGTATATAAAAATAGCTAAAATCATTTGATAGTGTAAACATAAATTTTTGTGATTTAATGATTCAAAAAGAACACTATAACTAACATGGAATGAAATGAGTTGGTAATTTTAGAAATATTTTTAGAATGAGTTTTGAATTTTGGACAAGCTAAAAATATGTGAAGATGAATACATTAGAAAAAATTGTGCAAAATGTGACTTTTCTCTAATGAATAAAATGATTTATAGAAGGCTTAAATTTAATACAAATGACATGAAAGTTATTATTATAAATTTTAGAAATGGATTATGAGTATAATAACATGATAATTAAGGTTAAAAAAAGGATAATTTACATGCAATCTGCTACCAATGCATCAAGGTTAATTCTTATTGAACATAGAGGGGTTGACCCCTCCTCCCCTAGTTGTCATGCATATATAAAGATAAAAATAACATATCTTGCAAAATTGGAGTATAAGAATAATAAGGAAGGTGATTGTCAAAGACTTTCTCTTGATGATGCTCATTAGGGATATACCTTGACACAAGAATCATATACCACAAACTTGAAGTAAGGTTCTCCTTTATATATTTTGTTGCATATTATCTATATGATGCCTATGATTATTTCCCAAAAAATAGTATTAATTTAGAAAGAAAAAAAATATATGAGTTATTCTATATTATTAAATATTTATATTTTTATTACTTTAACCACTAGTGGCTTACCCATGTGATGCACAAATTATTTTTTTTTATAACCACAAGATTATGTAGACTATTAAAAAACATAGTTGCTAATAACATTATATGTAGGAATTTTTTTCCCTTACAATATCTTCATTGATCAATTCATGAAGAATGGATGGTGGAAATTTTATTGGTGGTAGTTGAATTTCTTTTTGTGTAGAACTCTAGGGATATTATGGAGATAATCTAGAACACAATATTCACACTCAAAAGTTGAATTGCCTATTTTGAGTGCACTACAACAATAAAAATAATATTTTAAAGGTGCCAATATTATTCTTCATTTAAGAATTAATGTTGACTAATTAAATACATATATTTTCATATTAAATAACAAAAATTGAGAAAAATTCATGAATTAAATTTATAATAGCCTAACGAGCCAAGCCCAAAAAGTACTATATATGGCTCATGAGGTTCATAGCCTAATACTTGTATCACATGAACTAATCCTTATACCAACCACCTAAATTGGGCCTTAGGCCCACATGTAAATTCTAACTTATAAGCCTTAAAGTCTGTAAAAAGAAGCCACTTGTCACCCTTTCATTAGTATAGCTACAATATATATATCACAAAAAATAGCCACAATATTTTAGATGATGCATGAATAGCAGAATGTGCAAGACATGTTTTGGTCTATATTTGGATTAGTAATAAAATGTAGAGTTGTTTCTAAAAACAAAAGAAAGAAAAATAAAGACTACTCTTGAAATCATTCACTTCCCTACATTATACTCATATATCTATGTGGTGATCCAATCGCTGAGTAAAAAAATGAGAGTTGACGTCTTGCAAAATAAAAAAAAAACACTAGATGGAGCTAAGATGATATTTGGGTTATTTGTTTGGAACATATTTCATCCCACAAAAGAAATAAAAATGAAAAAAACTTGCAAATATCCTTACACTGATTGGATAATAACTTTCCATTTTTGAGACTTACACCCCCCATAATAAAATTGAATATAAGATTATTTGTCTTCCATATTCAAAATATAATTCATCCAAGTAGATTCTAAAGCTTCTACCTCAAGATAACACATACATGTATATTCTTCCTCTTATAAAATTTGGGATTTCCTTTTCCTTTTGTCATTAACTTCTCCTATTAATGAGTTATTGTTCTTGACTTAACAAAATCTAAAGGCTAATTGGAAGAAAAAAACATTCCCCATTGAAGATTAGCTTATCAAACCATTTATGTAATCAGTTTCATTAATTTCATGATCTAAAGACTAAAGGATAAATCAAACCTTCCCCCATTGGAGATAAGTTTATCGAAGCCTAGGCCTCTAAATAGTGTGTTATTTTCACTATTTTCATGTTGAAATATTTTTTGGGTCTCATGTGTTTGATACAACATAGTCACATAGTCATCTAGAGAATAGTTTTTTTTCTTCATTTATGGTTGCAACTGATGAGTAGGGATGACAATGAGTTATATCCAACTAAACTTAGGTTTAGACCCATTTATAATGTGTAGATCTAGGTATGATCTAGATCTGTCAAAATTTAAAAATTTAGACTGAATGGTCTTAACAAGTAAACGGGTCCTAAATGGACCAAATACTTTTACCAAAATAATAATAATAATAATAATTTATGTGCATAGTAATATATTTATGTTTTATATAGCTAAATATTTAATTTTTATTTAAAAAATTCCTCTTGTAATAAGATTAACATTTCAAATTATTTATTTTAACTTTTAAATGGTATTTTAACACTTTTGAATACAAATTGGATATAAAATAAATACACACAAATAAAATTCAAAAAATAAACTAAGAGTCCAAACAATATCATGAAAATATGAGAAGAATAAAATTTATATGTATATATGCACGTAATATGTATACATATATACTAAATGAGTCTGACGAGTTGAGGTTAGATCTAGAATTACTAGACTCAAAGCCATACCCATTTAAGTATATATGGACCTAGGCTCATCGAATCTAAAAATCTTAGTCCCAGACCCATAATAAATGAGGTGAATTAGGCAGATAAGGGTTAGGCTTGAGTATCATCCTTATTAATGAGATACTTTAAACCATAGTATTAAAAATCAGACCGGACGGGGCGGTCCGACCAGTGAATAGGGGATCGGTCAGGTTACCAAGCAGATTTCATATACCAGTTCTCAGGATCTTGGAACTAGTGAAAACAAGTAAAAAACCGGTCAGACCAGTAAAAAACAGTGAACCGGTCAAAAATTGGTTGGGAGTCGGTCAAATTCATGTGTAATTTAAATTTTTATAAATTTCACATTTTTTGACTTAAAATGTACCACTGGTCCGACCAATCCAAACCATTGGTTCAACCACTAAACCATTGAACCCGTTATGATACTGGTTCAATTACTGGTCCGATTTTTAAAACTATGTTTCAAACATTATAGAAGATAGAAACTTCACTATTAATTCATTTATGTATTTATCTACTATTTGAAATTTTCATCGACTTAATTCATTCATTAATGAACTATGCTACTATTACTATTCGCCATCAATTTGGTTTCTTATAAAATTCTAATAAGATGCCCATTTATAATATTGGGTATACATGTACTTCCTATGTATTCAAATAAATTGTTATTGGGTATTTCAATGATAAAATTTAACTATTATTTTTTTTAAAGTATAATATATTATGATATAAAAATATAATTATTATATTTCTATTAAAAAATATTTTTAATATTTTCTATAAGTATATAATAAAAGATATTAATGGTCAAAATTTATTTTCAAAATATAAAGTAAAAGTCTTTTAAATATGGAGAGCAATTATTTTATATTTAGCACGCTTAGTAGATGGCATTAATTACATGTCAAAATTAAATTCTAATAAAAAAGAAATGAATTCTTTTATCTCGTTATATATTGGAGCCATTGTCTTATTAGATTATGATCTTATGCCAAAAAAAGGAGCAATTTTAATAGTACAACTTTAAGCAAGCAATAGAAAGATGGAACAAATAAAATAAAATAGCAATCTATAGAAGATGAAATAACAAATGAAATGAAGTTAAATGTGCATATTAGGTTAGCATAATTCAAATTATAATATAGTAGAAGATAGTGTGAAACTACAAAAATATACATACATCCTATCTTGCTATTATTATAGAAAAATTAGCTAAATTTCTTATTATACATATTTGAAGTAGGAAATGGAAAAGATAGAGAGATTCAAAAATTTGATCACTAAATTACTATGGCATAATTAATTTTGCCTTTTCATTAAACTTTAAATGATAGAAAAGTAAGATATTGAAGAGAAAAATATTGATTATAGTGGAGTTGAAAGATTGTACTCTAAAATATAGGGTGATTTAATATGTGAAGTTGCTTTTTTATTGGGGGTGTGACCTTAAAATGAAAATGAATTTGGGCCTAGGTTTTACTATTATATATTATAATAGACATAAAGATAACCCTTAGGTTTAGGGCTATCCTAAACTTTCTTCTATCAAGATTAATAATTGCTTCCTCCACCTCATCTTGTTCGTAAGTTATAATATTTCAAGTTGTCACATTTTTTTTGCAAGATTTTCATAAGGCATTAAAAATTTCTACTTTCTCTTGGTGATGATTTTCATACATACACATCAAGTTTTGTTTAAAAAAAAAAATTCATTGCTAATGAAGGCAAACATGACCAATGATATATTTTGATCTAATGGTTAAAATTGAAGTATTGGTGCATTAGATCACAAATTCGATTATCGTTTGCGCGATATGGGTTTGCATAGATATATGTTAATTGTAAGATTTATGTGTATTGTTGAACTCCCATAAACTCAGAAACACAGAAGCAACCCAGAAATAGAATTAATGACATAGGCATGCAGCATTAAAATTGTCAGTTTGATTATTTTTGTTAATCCTGATGACAATTCCTAATGAAGTGAACAAAACATATTTTCATATAATGCCCGAAAACCTTCTTTCTCGTATGTAGTAGTATCCTTCTTACTTTGAGGTATCATCTTCCCAATTTTTTTTTCCCTTAAATCAAGAAGATATTATACAGAGAAAAAAAAGCACTAAAAACTCAGCGCTTTCAATGTAGTGTTCGGCCTTCGTTGGAGAGCGAAGACAAAAGTTTGGCTTAAGGCATACAGGAACCAGCCAGGGAACCATGACATGCCTAGACTTGACTCACTTGACAATACCAGACTGAGTGAGAGAACCTGGTAAACAGAAAGTATCGGAAGGACGGAGCATCATCATTATGGCGTCAGCCAATGTATAAAGTCTATATGATTCATTTGTTTGGCACCTTTGGATTCTTTGTTTTTTTTTTAGAAAAGAAAAAGATAAGATAAAAGGAATAAGTAACGAGTCAATTAGGAAGCACAAAAATAAACAACCTTTATTTCTGCTTTTTTCCCTCCAGTCGCCACATACACCGAAAATACAAAGCAATGGAACATGCATAGTTACAGTGCATAACGAAGTGAGCTAGGTTTGAAATCTTAACAGGGATCTAAAGCACAACCTACTATATCCCAACCCTTTTGAAGCTATATTATTTGACTTTCCTCACTAATAGGCTCCTTCTTATATATATATATAAATATATATAAAATGGTTGGATTGGAATGTTTCTGCTTTTCATTTCTATATGATATTTCATTTAAAGTATGAAGTGATCATTTATCGTCACTAGATCTTCTTTTCTACAATGTCAACATCTTTATAATCAATTACTATAAAGAAGAATCATGTAGCATACAATATATACAGTCCTTAAGATTTTATTGCTCTAACTAATAGAAAGGCACATTAGATCCTTTTTTTCTGTTGTAGCAAATCAAACAGTAGTCTTAACTTTGATGACCTTTTATTTTTGTGAAAGAACTTTTCCTGCTTAGTAATTTACTTTGCGAAAGGACTTTCTAGTTTTGATATTATAATGTTGCACTACTTTATAAGTAAATATTCAACAAAAGTCTATCAAAATAATAACAATAATGAACCAATATGGAAATTATGTTGTCGACTTGTAACATCTATTAGTAAGTTTTTTAGCGATAAATTAATGAACTATGCCACTGTTGGGATTCAAACCGGAGTTCAAACCAATATACAAGATGTTATAAAGAGGTCTAAAATGTAAAAAAATTGAAGAGAAGCAAAATTGGAGTTAAACGGAGCAAAAGCGAACAAAATGGAGCTAAACACTTAAGGCAGTGTTGGTCAACACGGGCCTTGACGACCCCCATATTTTCTTCTTATTTATTTTTTCCCAATCTTCTCTATAGATTTATGTTAGGTTGGTTTTGTATTTGTTTAGGTCTCTTCTAAGCCTATAGAAGGGCCTCTATTATATAGAAGTAAAATGCAACTTATGTGGGACATGAGGGCATAAAAGAAAGCAGTAGGAAAAGATATAGGGTCTCAATTTGGGAGCCAGGGAGTTTGTGATGGAATCACAACACCGAGAATGATGTGAAGGTCTAGATTAGGGATTAGATCTAGAAAGTCTTTTGTTGGAAAATATCATATGGTTCAAGTCTACGGATTAGATATAATAAATTTCAATTGAGCACATTGTTATTTGATTGAGTAAATTAATCAAGAGCATTATTTTTGATTAACTAGGAAGGATAAAAACACATGTTGAGTGTTATTAAATTTGTATTTATTTTGGGTTCTTGAATTTGTATTATTTTAGGGATCATAATAAAATTCAAAATTTGATATCCTTGATTCGTGTATACTTTTGCATATGTATACATGCTCTACTTTCAGGATTCTTGATTTTCAATCTATAAGGGTTCTTGTAGGGTGTATAAATACATCAAAATATCACAACACTAGAGTTAAAGATTATGTTCTTTTATAGATAGCATATTATTTCATATTGCACACAAGATTTTGCACTTCTGCAGACTAGGATGTTATCTATTCCAACAATCTCTTTTTAAGAAAATAATGTACTAAAATTAAGAAGGCATATGGTTTTATAATTTTGGGCTTTTATTCATCTAAAATAATTATGAAAAAAATGAATAATAAATAAATAATTTATCATGAAACCTAATAAAATAATGACCCAATACCAATGAAATCAATTAATAATTTGGATAGCGAGAGGTGTCCATATAGGTTGAACTAAAAAGAAAATTTTCAATTTGCTATCATTTTATAAGAAAATTTAAAATATTTTTACTTTTCATAAAAATTTACCATAAAATATTTTAAGTAAATAAAAAATTATATAGGACATTTATGTAAATATTAAACAAGTATTAGAGCCACTAATAAATTAAGAGGTCGAGAGCCAAAAATTTGCAAGGTGCACCTACTATTCTCGTCCTTTATATAGGAAAGATGATCAATGTGACATATTAGATTTTGATAAGATATAAAGTCTTATGGAAATTTTTATGGTTGGTGGCTGAGTGAAGCACCATCGGATGGATAGATAAAACAAAGTTTTATAGGCTATACACATTGTGCGATCTAGCTTTGCATCTAGCTTTAGGTGTAATCCTCTTGACACTAAAGAGAATGGAGCTAATGTCGCTCATGTATAATTTCTCCCATGGATTTTCCAAAGACCACTGGTAGAAAATTAATTATAATTTTCTTGCTTTTGTTCCCATCAAGCATTGAATTGAAGCAAAGATCACTTCGACCATATTTTTTTTGTAGAAAAATGATAGTCTAAACAAAGACCTTGTGCATGATAGTATGGCTCGAATTGAAGCAAAGAGACTTTGGCCATCGAATTGTTCTTGTCAACCAAGCATATACTTCTAATAATTGTTCACGAGGAAAATGTTAGAAAATCCCTTGAAGCAACCCTCTCCCAAGAGGAAGAATTTTGGTGTACTAAAGCACACCTTGATAAACTATTCTTTGGAGATAGAAACACAAAGCATTTTCATAGTATGGCTCTTAAAAGGAGGTGTAGGAATAAGAATGTTTTCATTAAATCTCATAATGACGGATGGTTTCATAACTAAGATGAAATTAAACTTTAGTTCCAACATTACTTTAAAACCATCTTTGAATCTAGTCTTCTCTACCTTTTTCTCACTATTCATGTCAATCCTCATTTTCTTTCCCGCATCTCTACACAAAATGCCTCAATGTTGGACAAACCCATTGATGAACTTGAAATTAAACAAAGCCTTTTCCTCTACTTGTACCTAACAAGGCTCCAAATCTAGATGGTATCCACCCCATGCTTTTCAAAAAAATTAGGGGACATGATTCAGAACAAGATTACTTCTTGGGTCAAATAAGTATGGGAAAATAACCCTTCATACACTCCATAAATTCACCTAACATAAGCATTATCCCCAAAGTCCCTATTTCAAAAGTAGTTTCTCACTTTAGACCTATAATCCACAAAACCATAACAACACCCATAATCTCAAAACTACACCTCACTTTCCAAAAGATCATTACTCCTTTTCATCGTGTCTTCTTATCAAGATGAAAGTACAGTGACAATATTATTATCACCATGGATCTCCTTCACACTATATCTAGGAAAAATAAAGGGAAAAAGGGTTTCCTTTCAATCATGCTTCATATCTCTAAAGCCTTTGATCACCTCAAATTGAGATTTATTAAGCAAGTTTTCCATTAGTTTAATTTACCCAAGAGCATTATTGATCTCATCTTACTTGGAATCACTTCATTGACTTTTAAGTTTTGGTTAATGGTCCCCACTCATTCTTTTGCCCCCTCTAGGAGAATTAGGTAAGGTTACCCAATTTCATCATATCTCTTCATAATGTATATGTAATACTTCTCAGCTAAAATCCAAGAAGCTACTAATGACAAGAGTCGACATTCGTTGCTGATTGGGGGGGACTAGTATTATCTCATTTAAAGTTTGATGATGAGATCATTATTTCTACAAAGTAAATGATAAAAACACTCGAATCATCAAAACCATCCAAATGATTTTTGTGTTTGTTCTTACCAAAGTGTCAACTTTGGCAAGTGCAAAATTATTTTCTCACCAAATGTGGATCCTAACACTATCTCCCTCTTCCTCAATATACCTCTTACTCAAAATCTTGACTTATACTTAGGTTACTCTAATAACAAGCGCAAGGAACTATTCTCTAATTTCACCTTCTACTTGAAAAAATTAAAAGCATACTTTCATCTTGGAAATTTAAATGCTTATCTATGCTTGGTCGTTTAACACTTACAAATAATACATTATAATACCTACCTGTGTACATAATTCAAGTTGATAAAACTTCATAGAAATTATCAAATAGAATAGACCAACATGTTATAAACTTCTTATGGGGACCAATCAATGACAGAAAGAAGCTTCATCACATTACTTGGTCCATGGTTACTTTACCTAAACATGCAAGTGATCTTTATCTTAGGAATACACATCTAAATAATATGGCACACACACTTTATGGGTCTTCGATGGAGGTTTGAAACATGTTCTAATGACCTGTGAGTTAAATCCCTTAAGGAGAAATTTTCTAAACAACAACCCATAAATTTAAGCACCTGTAAACCATCATCCACCACCTGCAAATCCCTCTAATAGATATATAAGGATCTTAAAAAAGGAAATGGCTGGTTGCTCACAAGTGGGTCCTCAATTATCTTTTGAAATGATGAATAGTTCCACTCTAATTTCTTGAGATTTATGATTGAAGGGCCTCTTACTAAAGATGAGGATAGATTTATAGTAGCTAATGTTTTTCATAACAATTATAATAATCTCTTAAAACTTTATGAAAATTCCTTTCACTATTAGCAACACCATCTCGCTTAGACAACCTCTAACAACCATGATATCCCCTTTTGGAAGTTTAGTTCCCATAATAAATTTACTACCAAATTATCCTACATCAAGCTTTGTCCTACCATCAATAATAATATGGGTTAGTGTTGGATTTGAAATCTTATTTTAATAGTAAGACTCCATATTTTTTCCTAGCTCACCATGCATGATAGATTACCCACTAAAGCTATTCTACATCCTTGTGGCATTTTGCCAAATTCAAATTGCTTATCAAACTAAAAATTATACATAGATTCAAAGATTTTCATAGAATAACTAATATTTGGTCAAACCTTAATCCATACTTGTCATCCATCTTCTTCACTACCAATGACCCTTATTCTTGGTTTGAAGTAAATGCGCAAAAAGCTAATATATAGCTTTGGAGCATTGCTTAGGGTATTACTTTTTTCTTCATTCATTCCTCTATTTAGATGGGCAGGAATCATAACACATTCTCACCAATTTACATTAAACCTCTTAATATCCATAATACTTTGAAGTATCTCATTTTCAAATGGTTATATCTCAAAGGTCCTAAGATAATAGTTAAAAAGAAAAAGCATATTGCAATTAGATGGATTCCACCACCCTAACATAATAAAATTGAATAAAGATGGTTCAAAACATTCCCACCACAACCTCTTTGACCAAGTAGGAGCAAGTGGCTCATTACGAGATCATCTAGGTTAAGTGATCACAAATTTTGTAAAAAGAATCGATTGCACAAATAGTCTTGCAGCCAAATTATAGGAACTAAGTGATGGACTCTACATCCCTCATATTTTAGACTCCAAAAACATCCTTATTGAATGTGATGCAACTGTGATTTTGCCACTAATTTCTACTACAAATGCTTTATGCCAATACTTTACTTTTGTATCTGAGTTGAAGTAATTTTCTGAAGCCTTAGTCAACCACATCTATAGAGAAACCAATCAAGAAATAGACAAGCTTTCAAATTGTGGGTGTCACATGTATATACATTTTATTTTTTATTTATAATTGTATGAATTTCCTTTTGCATGTTATAAGAAATGATGCTTTATGTTCTTACAAACCCTATATTGTAATCATCTTTGATAATGCCACTATAGGGTATTATGTACTTTGTTCTATAATAGACTTTCACTTGTAATGAAAGTATATATATTGCCAAAAAATTTATTATAATAATTAGTATGTTTTTATTTTTAAAAAAATATCCTTGAACCTATGGGTTTTATGCTGTGTTATGGTTACCAAAAAATATATTCCATTATAGGACTATAACCTTCTAAAAATAATATACTTTTTTTAGAAAATTTGAGAATATTTTATTCATTCATATTTTTTTGTTTGAAATTTAATAAAATTTAGATTATTTTTTAGAAGTAAGCATACTTAAATAAAAAATAATGAAATTAATAAAATAAAAAAATCTAAAAACTAAATAAGTGCACCAAAATGATTAAAAATATTCTTAAATTATCATGGAAAAATATGATTATAAAATTTTGTCATTTTTGTAATTTTTATCAGCAAGTAACTAGATATAGTATTATTAATTGAAAAATGGGCAGCAAATTATAAAATTTTGTGAAACACCTCAACAATTGTAGCTATTTTTTTTTCATTTTGTAGAAATGTAATAATACAATAATGGGTTTTAAGGCTACATATAGTACAAAAAAAAATACTCTCTATAGCCAATCCATACTGGGTGCAAGACTAAAAAGAGTAACTTACAACTAGAGATCATGTGTCATAATTTATTGATTTCTAATTGAAAAATTACAACTTAGATAAGATAAATAGAGGAGAACATGAAATACACACATAAACACGCACACACGCACACACACCCTTCGATACGATAAACACCTATAAAAATAAGGGGGCATATGCTCATGGGAATAAGTAGGTGTCCGTAAGATGGATACGTCGGTATTTGTATATGGAGTAATATGATTAATTCGAAAGAATACCATATGGCACATAAATCATGATATATATAAAATGAAGCTTGTGATAACATATGATACAATCACATTATTCATTTAAGGTAGAACTTAGAGTACAAGCCATGTTAATATTTTTCACTTAGTAGTCATACAATTGATTTCTTATTTACACTAAGTATAGGAACCCCATTATTCCCATGGAAGGATAGAATACCACAAAATTATTCAAGGAGGGTCACAAACCACTCATGAACCCATGAAAATTAGCTCATAATCCTTAATTACTCACTACTATCTGGTGGATTAGACCTACATAGTGTAGATTTAGGCCCTATTGGTTTCGATAAAATCAAACCATTAACACTGATAGACATTTTTGATCCCGACTCATGTGATATTTTACTTTGATTATTAATATTTTATTAAGTATAATTACCACACTTAACCACTTCACATTATCATACACTTTAGATATCATTAATCACTTACCATTTTCGCTCATTTCATCACTTGTCATATTTTAGGATAATTACAACTACTCATAGAATTAAAGTAAAGTATTTAACAATATCAGTTATTCATAACATACCATTTACGTTATCAATTCCTATCAACCATTATAAATTTAATTCTATGCTTAACATTATGCAAAGGTATGTTAATAGAAAGACTTGAAATAAAATAACAAATAAGAGATCATAAAACACTTAACCAACACTTAATGATATAAAAAATTAATCAAACAATCCACTTACTCAAAGGTTTCACCTAGAAAATTCCTTAAGTATATTATAAAGTGAAACATGATCTAAAAGATTATATTCAAGGTGAAAGGCCAAAATTTCTGCATTAACTTTAATTCTTTACTTAAGTCATTTAACCACTAGTTAAACTCATTATCTTTCCAAATTCAAGACAACCCTTAAACACTTTATATTAAAAACAATTAAGATAAAAATGGAAGTTTAACCTAGAATCAAGTAAATAAAATAATAACTTAACCCTTAAGGTGTTTTATGTTCATTTGAAGACCATTTATCATAAAACTATAACTTATACTAACCATATTTATTCCAATTACTTTCTTTATTACACTCAAATTAATGCTTATTTCAATTACTAATTTCTAGAAGTAATTTTTAATGACTAAAACTCCCTTATATATGTACAACCACTTTTAAATGAAGTTAAAAATAACAAAACTTGCATGTAATAATAAGGGCTAAATGTACACCATAAGGCTAACTTGGTTATTTTTCTATCAAATATTAATAATAATCAACCATACATACTAGTACATCATAACCCACATATAAGCATGCTTATTAAAAATTTGGATAACCCAAACCCACATGAAACTCATAGGGCCAAAAATACTCAAGAATTTTAAAATGCCCCAAAGCCTAATTTTTAAGAATTTTAGTTAAATAATGATTTATTAGGGAAATTAATTAAATTAATTATTTTTATTAAAATAAAAGGGAATAAATTAGGGAAAATTAAGAAGAAATTTATAAATATTTTATTGAGGAAAAATTAGGGTGTTTTGCTAATTAAAATGGAATTTAAGAAAAACCTTTTAAAAAATCCTAAATTAGCTTAAAAAGGAAATTAAATATTATTATTTTTAATATTCAAAATATCCAAATTATTTTAATTATCCTAACTCACCTATTCTTCTTTTTAACTTTCCCCCTTTTTCTTTTTCTTTCTTCCTTTTTCTTTCTTTTTCCTTTTCTTTTCCTCTTCTTTCCCTAAAACGAGCCTGGCTACCGCGGCCCAAACCTCACTCATCTTTCTTCCTTCGGTAGCCCAGAATGCTGCACCATGCCTTTCTTCTTTTTCCCTCAAAATGCAACATTTGGTTTAAAAAACTTTACACGTCGCCGATCTAGTCTTTCTTCTTCCTTTTCTTTCTTTTCTTTTCTCTTGGACTGCCGGTCCACACATCTTCTTCTTCCTTCCTCCCTTCCCTCCATCGACCTGTAACTCTGCCCGCCTCCAAGGATCACACCGCCAGTTACACCCGTTTTGACCGGCCATTCTATTTCCTTTCTCTTCCCCCAGACTCGCTAGTCAGCATGATCTAACCCAACTCCCTTCCTTCTTACGCACGACTCACCTTTTCCTATGTAAACTTCCCTGCCATGACCTAAATTTTTGCCGGCCAAATGATGCAGTCGGCTGAGCCTAACCCCACCTTCCCTACTCCCTCGTTGTCCCGCAGACCTTACCCTCTCCTCTAAGCTCTATAAATACCCCTCACTAGCTTGAACTTGAAGCTTTTTCCCAAAACCCTTAAATTCACTCTCGTGCCCCACCGCCACTTTAAAAGCTTCATCTTCTGCCATTGGACAACTTCGTCGCCCACTTTACCCACCTCCGTACTCTCTGCACCATCCTCTAACTAACTACACCGACCTTCTCCCTCGATTCTTCCTACACCAGCCACCCCGGCCGTACAAAGTTCTTTCTCAATCATCCACTTCTCCACCCTTGCCACCCTTTGCACCACCATCCATCACCACTTCTGCTGCTACCATTGCCTCCTACACCTCCCAAAACCATTTATAGACTCTCCTCTTTCTTCCCCTACTCTTATTTTCCTCTTCCTCAGTCTCCTTATCTCTTTCTCTTCTTCTTCCCCATTCGGCCACCATCACCGCCACCGTGCGCCGCCACCCTCATTCTACTCCTCTCCATCTATGCAGTCTCAAACACCCCTACTTCCACCTTCACTCTCCCTCTCCTTTTTTCAGCCCTCAACCTTTTCCCTTTTCTTCTATTTTTTCGGCCACCGCCGCCACTGCCGTGCACCACCGCTAGTGTCGCCGGTCATCACCAACCTAAGGTGGAACCCTAAACCCTCTCAACCCTTTTTTACTATTTATACAAGCCTTATTTATTTTATTTTAATTTATTTCAATTATTTTGAATATATTATTATTATTATTATTATTATTATTATTATTATTATTATTATTATTATTATTATTATTATTATTATTCCTATTATTACTACTACTACTACTGCTACTACTACTACTATTAATAACAATAATAATAATAATAATAATAATAATAATAATAATAATAATAATAATAATAATAATAATAATAATAATAATAATAATAATAATATTAGTATTATTTATATTAAGGGACAAAGCCCTATTCTACTCTTATTTAGAATATTATTATTATTATTATTAGTATTATGTGTTAATATTAATATTAATATTAATATTAATAGTATTATTATTATTTCGAGTAGGGTCGAATCCCTGCTTTACTTTACTCTTGGTTTATGCTATTATTAGGATCATCATCATCATCATCATTATTATTACTTAGTAATTACTATTATTATTATTATTTCATTATTAATATTATTAGTAGTATTATTTTGGTTAAGGGTCTAAGCCCTTATCCCACCAATTATTTTGAATCATATTATTATTATTATTATTATTATTATTATTATTATTATTATTATTATTAGCATTATTAGCATTTTTAACATTATTTTTATCGTTATTATTATTATTTTTACTATTATTAATATTATCATTATTATTACTTTAAGTATCACTGTTATTATTATTAGGGTAAAGCCTTCAAACCTTATATTATCAACGTTTACAATATTACTACTATTTCTTATATCTTTAGCAAGATTAGTAATTAGTTAATGTCATTTTTATTAATATGTTATTATTTTATTAAAAACTTAGTCTTAGAATAAATTAGTAAATAATACTATTTTAGTAGGAGGGAATCTAATCTTTAGTTTTTCCCTCATATATAGGTGAGACCAGTCAAAACCCTAAGGAGGCGTAGGAGCGTGCTCTAAGACTAGTGTCGTTTTAGGTAAGGGTATAGCTAAGGTTGAATGTATGTAATGTATTTTTACATGCCTCGTTTTTCATGTGCCATGTTATATGATGTATTTTATGTGTATTGTTATAACTAATTTACGTGCAGTATGACCTGAAGTGGAGGTATGTCCTTGTGATATTTTATGGTATGTGTTTAATACATATAAGTTGTGTTTTCAATGTGAATTGATGTGGCCCATAAGACATGCATGCTATGTTATGTAACATGTTGTTATGAAGTGAAATGAGGTGGAGTTGACCTAAGTGTTGCATGGAGGAATCTAGGGTTTGTAGGGGGAATTTAGGGTTTCACGTGGGAGTTTTAGGGTTTGCATGAAAAAGTTCGAAGGGTTACATGGGGTGTGTAAAGTCTGCATGGGGGTGAGTTTTATATATAGAAAGTTGATTTAAGGTGTGAGGAAGGTGATGGAGTGGCATGGCCGGTCTTTCCTTTGAGATTATTATCCATGTTATCTTTTAATTATGTTGAGCCTGTAGAATTTTTTTTATTGATATTTTTATTCTCTGAAAAACAATAGCTAGTATTTCGAATTATGTAAAGATTTATGCGTACTCTAATTTCCGTATTCATGAAGTTGAATTATTTAATAATGTTATGTGTAGTTTTCCTTAGCCTTAGTACTTGGTACTGGAACGGTAGGAGTGAACCGGTCTGGTACTAAGTGTGGTTGTAGCATCTCCAGATTTTACGGTTTTAATTTATAAGTCTTGTTTTAAGAAAAAAAAAGGATAAAAAATGTATTAAATTTTGGGGGTGTTACAAGTTGGTATCAAAGCCGTCGGTCTTGTTGACCACGCTCGTTTTTGGAAAATGAAATTGATTTTGGAGGGTTTATTTGAATTTTGAAAAGAATTTCCGCTCTAATCAAAAACTCTTTCTGTTTTAAATTTTGAAGCCCAGCCACGGTGAGGAGTATAAGGGTAGATTAGGGTTTTCCCTAGAAATAGGAAATTTTGTTAATATAATTTCGAACCAGTGGGTTCGTTTCTAAAGTGTTTCTTTTTGTGCAGCTCGATGGCGAACAACGGAAGAATTAATTGGTTAGAGGAGGCCGTCATCAACTTCTTGGAGTTCACCCAGCGCTCTCAAAACGCTGGGGAAGACTGGCTTAGGAGGGTTACCAACCATCACCCTCCGACCTATTTTGGGAAGGAGAACCCGGTGGTCCTAGAGGGGTGGATCCGCGATCTAGATTACACCTTTGAGGCCATCGATTGTCCACTCGATAGATGGCCCAACATCGCAGCCTTCTCCCTCTAGGGCATAGCAAACGCCTGGTGGGAGGAGCATCATATCCGGAATGGTCCTCCGGCTTCGTGGGAGGCCTTTAAGACCTCTATTCGCATCAGATTCTATCCCGAGAGCCTCAGGAGGGACAATCTCTGGGAGTTTATGCAGCTGACGTAGGGGCCCATAACAGTTCGCTAGTATTATGCCTGCTTCACAGAGCTGCTCTGGTTTGCTCCAGGGATTGCCGCCAACGAGTCCACAATGGTGTTCCAATTTGTCGAGGGACTGAACTTCAGCATCTGTCGTATGATGGGTGTCGTTCCTTTTACAAATTTAGTGTCCCTGTATGAGCGTGCTTACATAGTAGACACGCTAGTTCACGAACAGACTGCTATCTTGGGAAAGAGAATGCCTGAGGGATAGAGTTCGGGAAGCAGGACCTAGCCAAGGTTCGGAGATTCCAAGAGGCCCCTACCAAGAGATCACAACAGAGGCCAAGGACCCCCAAGAGGAACAGTTTGCAAGAGGTGCAGCCGAAACCACCCAGGCAAAGACTGCAATGGCAAGTTGGTAACTTGCCAAAACTTTGGGAAGTTGGGGCATAGGGCGATAGAGTGTTGGAGGCCCCCTCATTTTTAGTAGAGTCAGCCTCGATCATTTCAGTAGGGGGAGCTCTAATATCCTAGCAATAGGCCTATCAGTAGCACCGTCAGAACTTTTCCCAGCAGTACTATCAGAGAGCACCTACTCCATCTGGTGCCCCAGTTCTATAGATAGGGGGAAGACCACATGGATCTAGGCCTTATCCTTATAAGGGAAGCCAGTTAGGAGGGCGCCTAAACATTATCAGTCAGGCTGAGGTAGACTGATAGTTGGATGTCGTTACTAGTATGTTCACCATTTATTCATTGCCATCATATGTTCTATTTGATTCGGGTGCCACATTGTCTTTCATATCATCTACATTTGCTGCTAAGGCTGGATTGTCACCATTTGCTAGAAAAGAGCTATCTATTATGCTTCCGTCAGGTGACAGGATGGAGTGTAGTCGGATATTTTCTGACGTGGCCTTAGATATAGGAGGGGTAGACTTCTTAGTAGATTTGGTCGGGATGGATCTTAAAGATTTTGACGTGATTCTGGGCATGGTTATGCTGGGGAGGTATAAAGCGGTTATTGATTGTGCCCAGGAGCGGGTGATTATGTGAGGCCCAAAGGGGACTAGGGTTTCACATCAGAAGACTTAGCTCGAGCTGACCACTAAGGTAGTACCAGCGGTTACATTGCATGCTTTGATCCAGAAGGAGTATCCTCCATATTTATGCAGCATGCAGGAGCTCAACAAAGATTTGACCACACTAGACAGTACCCCAGTGGTTAAAGAATTTCCAGACGTGTTCCTAGAAGAAATACCAGGTATGCCTCCGGTTCAGGAAATTGACTTCAAGATCAAGTTAGTGCCAGGAGCTGAGGCTATTTCCACGGCACCATATTGGATGAAGCCGGTTGAATTCCAAGAGTTGAAGGCCTAGTTGGAGGAACTATTAGAGCATAGGTACATTTGGCCAAGTGTATCACTGTAGGGAGCATCGGTATTGTTTGTGAAGAAGAAGGATGGTAGTCTCCATCTATGCTTTGATTACCGAGGGTTGAACCAGTTAATGGTGAAGAATTGGTACCCACTCTAGAGAATTGATTATTTATTTGATCAGCTGAAGTGTGCTACAATGTTCTCCAAGATTGACCTGAGGTCCAGGTACCATCAGTTGAGGATCGTTGATGTTGATAATATGAAGGTTGCATTCCGGACCCGATATGGGAATTATAAATTTATAGTGATGCCCTTTGGACTTACAAATGCCTCCGTAGTGTTCATGGATTTGATGACGAGGATATTCGGACCTTTCCTCGACCAATTTGTGGTGGTATTTATTGATGATATTCTTATGTATTCCCTAGAAAATGAGAAGCACGAGCAACATCTACGCACTATTTTGAGTACATTGAGGGAGCATCACCTTTATGCAAAGTTGTCAAAGTGTGGGTTTTGGCTCCAGGAAGGTAGCCTTCCTTGGTCACATTATATTGGCTAAGGGAGTAGCTATGGACCTAGCTAAGATTGTGGCCATCATAGAGTGGAAGCCCCCTATAAACATATCAGAGATTTGGAGTTTTTTGGGTTTGGCTGGTTACTATAGACGACTTGTGTAGAACTTTTCCAAGATTGCCAGACCATTGACTAATCTCTTAAAGAAGACCACGAAGTTCCAGTGGGATGAGGCTTGTGAAGAGGCTTTCTGAGAGTTGAAGAAGAGGTTGACCTCTGCACCGGTGTTAACCTAACCCGAAGGGACCGAGGAGTTTGAAGTTTACAGTGATGCATGTAAGCATGGGTTGGGATGCGTGTTGATACAGAAGGGTAAAGTGGTAGTGAAATGCCCCGAAAATTCCTAATTTTAAATAGTATATTTAAATAAGGTTTGATTATAAAAGTTAATTAAGTAAATTATTTTATTTAAAATAAAGGAAATTAATTAGGAAAAATCAAGAATAAATTATAAGTGTTTTAATTAGATGCAATTTTGGTATTTTAAATAATTAAGGATTTTATTTTGAAAATTAATTAAATAAATTATTTTATTTAAAATAAGAATGAGAAAATAGTTTTAATTTAATAATAATTTTATAAATAATTTAATTGGAGGAATTTAGGGTGTTTTGATAATTAAAATGGATTTTATGGAAAATATTTTAAATATCCTAATTTAGCCTAAAAAGGGATTTAAATATTATTTTATTTAAATATTATTATTTTTAAATATCCTAAATTTTCAGATTAATTTAATTGGCCCTAATCTAATTATTTTTCTCCTTTCCTTTTTCCCTTTTTCTTTTTCTTTCTTCCTTTTTCCTTTTCTTCTTTTTCTTTTTCCTCTTCTTCTCGCCGAACTGGGCCAGCTCGCGGCCCAGTTTCCTTTCCTCTCCCTTTTCTTCGGCACGGCCCAGCCCGCGCTCGTCGCCCTTCTTCCGCCCGCCTAAGCTCTGCGTTTCTTCCGTGTTACGGTCGAAACTCGTCGTTCGATTTAACGCACCCTCCCTCGTACCCGAACCGCCCGGTTCTTCCCTTTTTCTTTTCTTTCCCGGCCGACAGGACCGCCTCCCTTCCTTCTTCCTTCTTCCTCCATCGCAGCCGCTGCAACTCTCACCCCCGTCAATGGTATCTCCGATTACGGTGAATAATACTGGCCGTTTCTTGTCTCATTGCCTTCATCTTAACTCTAGGAATAAATTGGCATAATTATCGTCCATTATCTCTCGCCCGTTCCTTCTCCCCAACCTCGCAAAACCCTGAAGCAAACCAAACGTCGGCCGATCAATTACTGCCACCGGCCACCCAAATTCTTGCATTTAAAACTTCCATGTCGACGTCCAGCTCCCCATTATTTATTCCAACATCTATAAAAAGCCTGATTGTAGGAGTTATGGAAGATTTTTCTTCCCCGAAACCCTCGGCGAAGGCTGCCATCCTCGAGACTTTAGACGCCTCTTAAGCCTCCGTTAGCCAACCTCAGCACCACCAAAACATTCCATTTTCTTCCCTGAAAGTTCCTCTAATTAACTAAACCATTTTCACCTCTCGATTCTTCTTATACGAGCCTCAATAATCATGCAAAGTTGGATGCTGGTTTCGCCAGAATTTTGACCCCGAAGCCTTAAACCGCCTTCCGCCGCCGTGCACCGCCACCTTTGGCTGCACCACCACCATCATTTTGTCCCTCTCCTCCTGAGCAACAATAAACACCTCTTATACCACCTCAATTCTCCCTATCTTTTTCCCAACATCCATCTTTCCCTCTTTTCTTCTATTTTCCTGCCACCGCCGCCGCCGCCGTGCACCACCGCTGGTGCCACCTATCCCCACCAGCTTAAGGTTGAACCCTAGACCCTCTCAACCATTTTCCATACTATTATAAGCCTTGATTTAATTTATTTCAATTATTTGCATATAAATACCATTATTATTATTCTTAATATTTATATTCTTAATATGTTTTATTATTATTTGATGTAAAATTTATGCTGAATTGTACTTGCAGGGTGGAGAGTGGTAATAAAATAATTTTATTGTTAGCTTCGAATTTTAAGTTATTAATTGAAT
The DNA here is from genome assembly GCA_030549775.1 of Tamarix chinensis. Lineage (NCBI taxonomy): Eukaryota > Viridiplantae > Streptophyta > Magnoliopsida > Caryophyllales > Tamaricaceae > Tamarix > Tamarix chinensis. The sequence goes on from CM060174.1 coordinate 6,695,661, forward strand.
TATTATAGGATTATTATCTTTCTTCTTCTTCTTATTATTAATATTATAATTATTAGAATAAGTGTTATTATCGTTTTATTATTTATTCTGGATAATCTTAGGCCCTAATTTTGTATTAACATTTGCACTTATTTATTTGAGTATTATTATTTCTACTGTTCTTATAACCATTAATAATAATATTATCATTATATTTATTATTTTAATATTATTATATAGGTTATTAATTTTATTATTAATATTACATAAATGGTAAGTCATTAGTTATTTGAAAACTTATATGTTATTGTTATGGTTATTATTATTATTATTATTATTATTATTATTATTATTATTTATATTCTCATTGATATTAGTTTTATTATCCTTGATATTATTATATTAGTATCATTATTATCATTAGGGTACAGTCTTTAACCCTATATTATCAAGGTTTATAATATCTCTATTATTTTTATGTCTTTAGCAAAGTTAGAATTTTGTTAAGGTTATTTTATTAGTATGTTATTATTTGGTCAAAGCCTTAAGGAGGCGTAGGAACATGCTCCAAGACCGGTGTCGTTTTAGGTAAGGGGTGCTAAGGCCTTTTATGTGCTAATGTGCATTGTGTGCCTCGTATGTTATGCATTCTATGTTTATGATTATTAATTATGTTGTATATGATATGACGTGGAGTTGAAGTATGTTTTCGTATGGCATGTGTATTATTTGTGTATGACCCTGTAAGACATGCATGTGAGGATGTTGATATGATTTTATGTGGGAGAAAGGATGAAAAAGGAGGATGGGGAAAGAAGTTGACTAAGGGAAGTGAGTTGACCTAATTTTATGAATTTATAAGGAATAATCTAATGCATGGTTTTATTTGGAAGAATGTAATTTATGATGTTATATGGGAGAATCAAATTATTGTTTATTTGGGAGAATCTAATTTATGATTTTAATTGGGAGAATCTAATTTATGATTTGTCTGGTGAAATCCAATTTATAGTTTTATATGGGGAAGTTTAATTTATGGCTTGGTATGATTTTATGTGAGAGAATTTAATCTAAGGTTTGTATGGAAGAATTTAATTTATGGTTTTGATTGGGAGAATCTAATTTATGGTTTTGCGTGGAAGGATCTAATGTAAGGTTTTATATGGATGAATCTTTGGGTTGTATATGGTTTGAACTTAGGGTTTGGTAAGGATGGATACTTAGTTTGGTATGGATGAATCTTTGGGTTTTATATGGTTTGAATCTAGGGTTTGGTATGAATGAATCTTTGGGTTATGTGGATTGAATTTAGGGTTTTGTATGATGAGATTTTGGGTTTTGCATAACGGTTAATCATTGTAGGGTCGTATTAGGGTTTGCATGGAAGTTAATAATTGCATGAGATGTGTAAAGTTTGTATGAGAGTGAAGTTTACGTATGGAACGCTGATTTGGGATTTGAGGAAAGTAATGTAAGTGTTGTTTGGGTGATTGAACATTTGAAGGGAAAATAGTGCGTGGAGCATTATATGGGTACGTAGGAAGCCGAGCTAGGGTTCGTGTTGATAATTAGGGTTTGGTGCAACTACTTAGGGTTTTTGCGGTATCAGGTGTTTTTGGTGATTAAAGTGGAGTCATGAGGATGGAATTTATGAGTTACAATGTGTGAAGTGTTAAAGGAGTGATTCATGCATGTCTAGGGTGAAAGCCGTTGAATTAGATACTTAAGACACTAATTATTTAAAGTGGAAGATCATTGAGATGGGACCAACAGATCCACCGGTTCGGAATAGTGGTTAGGGTTCTTACCCTATGTGCAACCGATCCACCGGTAATAATAGTGGTTAGGGTGTTTACCCTATGTGTGACCGATCCACCGGCTATAATAGTGGTTAGGGCATGATGTCCTATGCATAACCGATCCACCGGTTATAATAGTGGGGGTTCCCGAGCTCAACAACCGCAAACCAGAGTTTTGCTAAAATGCCTAAAAGATACTAATTACTTACAGTGGAACACCATGCGAGCCAGGGCCAACCGATCCACCGGTTAGGAATAGTGGTTAGGATGCGTAGTCCTATGTGTTTCCGATCCACCGGCTATAATAGTGGTTAGGGTATGATACCCTATGTGCCTCCGATCCACCGGCTATAATAGTGGGGGCTTCTGTACTCGCATGGATTTGATATAAAGCTTGGTATGTATCGACTTTCGATAAAAAGATTAAGTAAATAATTAATCTGGATTATTTATGGGCCTTTGTGTATGTACCTGAATGTTTGGTCAATATTATGATATGTTGATGGTCTTTATGATCTTTTATTCTTATGCATGTTTTTATGTGCTTATGTGTCGGCCTTAGTGCTCGGTTACCTTACTTAGTACGTAGCGTACTGATCACCCTTTTTATGGGTGCTGCTCATTCCCACGAGTAGTATGCCCTTCTGAATTGTGCAGGTGGGCGAGATATCAGTCGGGGCTGAGTATTGAGCATGTTTGGCTCGAAGTTCGAGAGTGTCGTGGCCGTAATTTTCTTCATGTGATTTTATTTCATTATGATACTTCTTCTGATTCGCGTTTACTCTTTTTTACTTTATTACCTTGTGTTAAGTGTTTCAACTTAACCATTTATAAATTGTAAGATTATTCCCTTCAAGAAATTTTGATTTCGCACTCTGATTTCTATTCTATTATGGTTCATAAACGTTTATGCGTACTCTGATTTTAATGTATGATCTTTTGAGTTCTTTTATGAACCGCTGGTTTGAGTTAATGTAAATCTTTTCTTAGCCTTAGCACTTGGTACTGGAACGGTCGGAGATAACTGGTATGGTACTAAGTGTGGCGGTAACATTTCCAGAATTCACGGGTTTTAAGTATTTCTATTTTAACTGCTTCCGCTTTTAAAAAAAATATAGTGAATTTTGGGGTGTTACAGGTAGCTTATGCCTCACAACAGCTGAAGAAACATGAGTAGAATTATCCCACGCATGATCTGGAGTTAGCTGCTATTGTGTTCGCTTTGAAGATTTGGAGGTATTATCTATACGGGGCTAAGTGCAAATTCTTTACAGATCACAAGAGTCTCAAGTATATCTTCACACAGAAGGAACTCAACTTGAGGCAGAAAAGATGGATGGAGTTGGTGAAGGATTATGATATTGAGTTGACCTACCATGAGGGTAAGGCCAATGTGGTTGCCGATGTTATGAGTAGGAAGACTGCACATTCTATGCTGTGTCACGTGGTTGCTGGTCGGACGATAAGGGAATTATCAAATATAGATATTGAGATGATTCAGCAGGGAGACCTCGAAGCCCATATGAGCGCCTTGACACTCACTCCAACTATATTTGAAGAGATTCAAACTGGACAGGTTGGAGATGTTAAATTGGAAAGAATCAAATAGAAGATGCAGGAAGGCAAAGCAAATGGGTTCATAATCTATGAGGATGGTAGTATTTGATTCAGAGGTCGTTGGTGTGTGCCATAGAGTTGTCCAGAGCTTAAGCGTCGTATTATGGAGGAAGGATATCAGACTCCCTATTCAGTTCACCCAGGAGGATCGAAGTTATATAAGCACCTCAAAAAGGTGTATTAGTGGCCACGTATGAAGCGGGAAGTATCTGAGTTTGTATCCCGGTGTCTTGTGTGTCAGAAGGTCAAGATTAAACATCGAAGAATAGTGGGGTTACTTCAGTCTTTGCAGGTTCCAAGGTGGATATGGGACTCCATTTCTATGGACTTTTTGAGTAGTTTACCGAGGACCCAAAGTGGCTGTGATACTATTTGGGTTATTGTTGATAGATTGACCAAGTCAACCATGTTTATCCCTATAAAGTCCACGTGGAGTATGGAATAGTTGGCGAATGCTTATATGAAGTTTGTGGTTAGCCTTCATGGGGTTCCGAAGGATATTGTTTCAGATTGAGATTTAAGGTTCCTCTTTCACATTTGGGGGAAGCTGCAGGAAGTTTTGGGGACCAAATTGAAGATGAGAACAACTTTTCACCCTGCTATGGACGGACAGACAAAGCGGACTATTCAGACCTTGTAGAATATGTTGAGGGCCTGCGTGCTGGATTTCCAAGGATGTTGGGAGAAGCGCTTGCATCTAGTGGAGTTCTTATATAATAATAGTTATCATGCCAGTATTGGGATGGCTCCCTTTGAAGCGTTGTATGGATGGAAGTGCACGACTTCTTTGTGTTGGAGTGACATCAGCGATATGATCGTGTTGGGAGGTTTGAATGATCTAGGATCAAATGAAAGCAGCTCAGAGCCAACAAAAGAGTTATGTCGATGAGAGGCGTAGGGATGGAGATTTTGAGCTTGGAGACAAGGTGTTGTTGAGGGTTTTGCCTACTAAAGGGGTGCAAAGGTTTGGAAGGAAAGGCAAGTTGAGCCCTAGGTATATTGGCCCCTATGAGATATTGGAGCGAGTGCGTGAAGTGGCTTACCGATTGGATCTCCCTCCAGAGTTGGCATGAGTGCATAACACGTTCCACATTTCCCAGCTGCAGAAGTACGTTGCTGATCCATCACGTGTAATCCAACCAGATGAGATTGAATTGGATGATTCATTGACTTATGAGGAGTGATCGGTGCGGATTCTTGACACTAAGTTAAGGAAGACTCATACAAGTTTAGTGCCTCTTGTTAAGATCTTATGGAGTCGACATGGAACTGAGGAAGCTACTTGGGAGACCGAGAAAGATATACGAGAAGCATATCCGGAGCTTTTCACTGTAGGTTAGATTCTTTTTATCTAGTTTGTCCTTAAGGGGATAGTTGATTTAAGTATAGTTAGTAATGTGTTATTCTAGATGCTTAGAAGAGAGCTGTAGGAGACTTCTAGGATGAAGTCTATTTTTAAGGGGGTAGTAATGAAATGCCCCAAAAATTTTCATTTTAAGAAATATAATTAAATAAGGATTTATTAGGGAATTAATTTAATTATTTATTTTATTTCGAATGGGAAGGATTTATTTAGAGCAAATTATTAAAGAATTTATAAATATTTTTATAAAGGAAAATTGAGCTTTTTGCTAAATAAAAAGGAATTTAGGATTTTTTTAAAAAAAATCCTAAATTAGCCTAAAAAGGAAATTTAATATTATTTTATTTAAATATTCTTATTTTACATACCCAAAATATTCTAATTAATTTATTTAACACCAAACCACTTAAATTCTCCTTTTTCCTTTTTCCTTTTTCTTCCCTCCTTTTTCTTTCTTTTCTATCCTTTTCTTTCTTTTCTTCTTTTTCTTTTTCTTTTCCTTCTGATTGGGCCTTTCAACGCTGCCCAATCCTTTTCTTCTTCTTCTCCTGCGGCCTAACGTCGTTCCTTTCTTTTCCTTCCTTCGGTAGCTGAGATGCTGCGTTTTGTGCTTTCTTCTTCTGAAATGCCGCGTCTCATTTGTGGATCTTATAACCAGCGCCAGCCGGTTGGTTCTTCTCCTTTTTCTTTCCTTTCTCCCAGCCGCCCGGTTCACCTCCTTCACCATTGACCTACACCTTAGAAGGTCCAAAAATGGCGCCGGCGGCCGCGTGTGATTTGATGGCCCATTTACTCTCTCTTTATCTTCCCCTTGACTCGTAGATCAACTTGGTATAGTCGGTTTTCCTCATCTCTCACTCGATTCCTCCCTATTCCTTCACGAAGGGTTAACCCCGACCAAAAATTGCGCCGGCCGATTAACGCCATCGACTACCCCAAACCCTACATGCATCGTACTTCTGCTGGCCTCCAGAACCATACCATTCCCTCTAAACTCTATAAATACCCCATGTTTGGGTGTTTTTGAAACTTTTTTCCCCCGAAACCCTAAGAGCTAACCTGTGCACCACCGTGATTTAAGATGAGCCATCCTTCGCTGTTAGCCAACTTTGCCGCCACCTCTGCCCACCAAAATCTTCCCTACACTACCCTCTAGCTAATTGAGCCACCCTCTCCCTTGATTCTTCTCGCACAAGCCACCATAGCCGTGCGAAGTTCCCTGCCCATCAAACTAAAGTTTTTACCCCCATAACCTTCAAGCAACCGTCCGCCACCACATCCGCCACTTCTACTGCCTTCTACACCACCCAAAAGCTTCTACTAATTCTCCTCCACCTAGCCATAACCTTCTATTCTCTTTTCTCCTTCTCCTTCCCTCCTTTTCTTCACCTTTTCCATTCAGTGGCCACCTTTGCCACCGTGTGCTGCCACCCCTTACCGCGCCACCACCCTCACTTTACTCCTCTTAGCTTAAGCTACCGCCAACACCTCAGCCTCCACCCTCATTCTCCACCCTTTCTTCTCAAACCCCAACTTTTCCCCTTTTAACCCTCTTTTTCGGCCAGCACCGCCGTGCACCACTGCTGGTGCCACCCATCTCCACCGACTCAAGGTGAAACCCTAGACCCTCTCAGCCCTTCTTTCCTATTTATTTTAATTTATTATGTTTTTATTCCAATTTTCAATTTTTATTCGATTATTATTATTATTATTATTGGATGCAATATTATTGCTAAATTTTCTTGGTAGGGTCAAGAATGGTATTGAGTTAATTAGATTTTTAGTTTTGAATTTTAGGAATTAATTGAATTATTATAGGTTTTATCATCATCATCATCATCATCATCATCATCATCATTATTATTAGTATTATTATTTTTAATTATTTAAGGAGGGCTAAGGCCTTAACTTATAATTAGGGTTCGCATACTCCTATTCGAATATTATTATTACTATTTTTCCTATTATTAACATTAATATTATTATTATCTTTATTATTTTTAATATTATTATAAATATTATATGTTATTAATATTATTATTACTATTATTGAATAGTACTTTCATTATTTAGAGGTAGGGTCAAAAACCCTACCTTGTTTTATTTAAATTTATGTTATTATCATCATTATTATTAATATTACTATTAGTAGTAGTATTATTATTATTACTATTATTATTATTATTATTATTATTATTATTATTATTATCTTTATTATTATCTTTACTAACATTGTTTTGGTGAAGGGTAGAAACCCTTATATCACCATTCGTTTTAAATTACATTAGTATTATTATTAGTATTTTTAGTAGTATTTTTTATAGTAATTTTAGTATAGTATTATTTTAATTAAAAACCAAGTCTTAGGATAGGTTAGTAAATAATAGTATTTTTAGGAGGAAACTTAATTCTAGTTTTCCCCCATAATAGGTGAGCCCAATCAAAGTCCTCAAGAGGTATAGGAGCGTGCTCCAAGACCGGTGACATTTTAGGTAAGGGTGTATCTAAGGCCATTGTGTGTAATGTGTTTTACATGTCTTACTTGCCATGTAACATGCAATATAATATTTTCTAAGTGTATTTTTATATATATTGTATATGTAATATGACGTGGAGTTGAGGTATGTTCTTATGATATTTTATGGCATGCATATGGTATGTATAAGTTGTACTTTTAATGTGAATTGATGCGGCCCATAAGACATGTATGTAAGTCGTGGTCGCATGGTGGTATTAATGGTTGTATGGTGGTATTAGAGTTTACATGGTGGTATTAAGGTTTCCATGGTGGTATTGGGGTTTGTATGGTGGTATTAGGGTTGCATGGTGGTATTAGGGTTTGTATGATGGTATTGGGGTTTGCATGGTGGTATTAATGATAGCATGGTGGAGCTAGAGTTTTGCCTAGGAGTAGATGTAATACCCCATTTTTAGGAAACCTAATTAAAATTAATAATTACATGTGATTAGTTATAATTATTAATTTAGGAGGTTTAGTATTAAACGTATTATTATTATTATTATTATTATTATTATTATAATTATTATTATTATTATTATTATTATTATTATTATTATTATTACGACGACTTAGATATAAAAATAATCAGGCTAAAAAGTTGATAAAAACCGATTATTTATTTTAATCCTATTTTTTATCCGTAAATCTTATCCGAATTATTTTATTAATAGCTGCGACCCGTAACCCGAAATAAATTCCTAAAATTTATTCTCGATTATTTTTATCTTTTTCATTTTATTTAAATCTATCTCAAATTGAATTATTTTTCTATCCAATATTTTAATTTATCCGAAATAAATTTAAAATAAGATATATATATATATATATATATATATATATAATATTTTTTTCTTCTCTCTCTCCCTCTGCCATTTGCTATCCTATCCCGGTCCTGTCCCCTCACTTTCTACCTTTACTCCACCTTCTGCATTTATACACAAATACACACGTTACACTCCAGCACACTCTACCCAAACATCCCCTAACCCACTATTCATCCCAGCACCCCTAAAACTTTCGGCGCAGCCTTCCCCAAGCCCCAACCAAACAAGCACTTGCAATATATACATATACACACATGCAGCTTGATCATGCCAACCCTTACTCCCCTCCCTGCCCAGTTTTTTCCTAGTGCCCCACGACCCCAGCACCTTGACTACCACTTTGCATCCAGCAGAACCGTCACCCCCATCGCAACCCTACACTCCCCAATCTAACCAGCCGACCACCATCCCACTTCATCGTCCAATAGCCCCCAACAGCCGCAACACCACTAATAACCCCCCTCATACTTTCTCTTGACTAGACCACCTTGAGCAGCACTCACCCCCCATCCCTCCCTCTGTTTTTGTTTGGTTTTTTGCCTTCCCAGCCACCTTCTTCCTTCCCTTCTCCCCCTACACCTCCCTCCCGTCCAACGCAACCAAACCAACCAAACCAACCAAACAACCCCTATGTAGCCATCCTTAGCGCACAACCACTGTTCCATCATCCATCACAGCCATCCCCCATCGCTCCCCCTCTTTTTGTTTGGTTTTACTCCCACCATCTCCACCCCTCCCTCCTTTTCTTTCTCTTTCTCCTGCAGCCACAACCAGCGCAACTTCCCTGCAGCGCCAACCACCACCGTAGCCAACCAGCCACCCTCCACTGCCGGCCGACCGCCAGTCTTTACCGCCCCTGCCACCCTTTTTCTTTCCCTGCCTTTCCCAACCAACTCTCGCCCAGCCAGCAGTTGTGTCTCCCTTCCTTTCGTGCGTGACTCACGCTGCATGCAACGTGAGTTGCGTGGTGTTTTGTTAAAAATTTTGGAACCATATTAATTGTAAGGGTATTTTAGTAATTTTAGAAAAATAAATATTTTTATACTATAATTATTATTTTATATGATAGATATTAATTTAATATTTGTGGTATTATTTTTAGGTACGAAAGTTTAATTAGCGGGACCTAATAAATTTTAGTGGATACCGCTAATTTTACGTTTTTGCTGAAATTTAGGTAACCGTTATACCCTACTAAAATGTTAAATATTGCATGATAGAACATTAGGATTTTTGGTGTATGGAATATGTTAAGCATGATTTATTTTGATATAATTGTGTATTAATTATTAGTATTATGAAGACGGATAAAACGAGCATGTTATCTGATATAAAATATTTCGGGGTACAAAAGTATGATTTAAAAATGATTCTAATGACGAAAAAATATTTGGTATGATAATTATGTATATATTTATTAGTTTAGCATGTTTAGATATAATTGTGGAATAATTATTAGGAATGTGTGCCCTACGGGCAACTTAGTCATTTTTGTATATTATGATATTTATCCTAAAAATCATGTCTAACATGTATTATCTATTGTTGATTTTGTGATCATGTGTTTTGTACATTTCAAAAGTATATGATAGGGTGTCATATGCAGAAATCTATGTAAGGGAAAAATGGTCTTTTGACATGACTGATGGTTTAAATTGTATAACAAATAATTAGATTATTTTATTTTAGCCTTTTCACGACAGATTAATAAATAAAATGGATTTAGTATTTAAATGGTTGATAATCTAATAATTATTAGCCTCAGGGGCATTTTGGTCATTTTTAGCCTAGTGCGCCCAAATATGAATAATTGGACATAGGATGGCTTTAGACTTTTGGTAGGTTGACCTTAGTATTAACTTGGACTTTGTTCTATACCGTTGACTTTAGGGTTGACTTGGATAATTGGAAATAAAGGAAAAATGAATAAGTATGGAAATGAGAATAAATGTGTAATGTGTGTTATCTGTAATCACTTTATAAAAATACTAATATGTAAAGTGGAAGACCTCGAGTTTGGGAATGGTTTCTCTCTAAGGGTAGCTACCCTAGAGATGAGGTAGGAGTCCTCGATTTGTTTGGGTTTTTGGTGTGCCAGTTGTGCCCCAGTAAGGCCCTAGTCTACTCTAGAGGTAACCTACGGGCCCTATAGAGGATATCGATACTTAAGGATTAGATGTCCGAGGTGAGGAGGGTACTATGTGCCTTGTGCATCAGTATGACCAGAGTGTTGTTATGCCTCTGGGTTGCATGGTTGGAGGGTATCGTGTTGCCTTGTGCGCCGGTATGATCGGTGTACTGTTATGTCTTCTGGTTATTATTGTATCTCCCTTGAGTAAATAAAAATGAAAATGATATGATTGATTGGATCATTTATTATTGTATATTGGATTGGTTTGGTAGTAGCCATTATGCCTACCTATGGTTTTGGGTAGTAGCCGTTGTGCCTACCTGTGATTTTGGTAGCAGCCATTGTGCCTACCTAGGGTTTCGGTAGCAGCCGTTGTGTCTACCTGTGGTTTTGAGGTAGCAACCTTTGTGTCTACCTGTGTTAGTATTATGTCTGTGAACATATATGTGATATGATGGATTTCATTATATTATACCTGTAAGTATACCTATGAAGTTATGAATTTTATTTTACTGTATCTGTAAGTATACCTGTGACATTCTAAAATTGGTTATTATACTGTACCTGTAAGTATACCTGCAATATTGGGGATCTAATTATATTTTATCTGTAAACATACCTGTGATCTTATGTAATTGGTTGGAGTTAATATTGAGACGTGAATTATGTTGTAAAGATTATAATTGTGGTGTAGAGTAGGTTTTGATTATCGCCTCAGAAAGCATCTAGGGATGTTTAGTTGATAAGTGTTATCATACTCTAAATAAGCATACATGAACAATATGTAGCTAGTGACTATTGCTTACCTGTTATGATTATTATGTTGGATCAGTTCATGTATATGTTAATGTTTATACCACGTATTGTCATGATGCCTTATGGTTATTGTATTTGGGTTTTCTTCTAATCATAATTCAGATAGTATCTCTAGGTTTTCCATTTAGTAAGTTCAGCTATTTCAGAAGAGTGAATATGAGTAGTCTGCGACCAAGATGGAATTTGATTATCTGAATAACTGCTATATCTCAATCCTCGAATGTATATGTATATGTCTTATACAATGTTAATGGTATGCCTTGCATGTGTTCCATGTTGTTTATCATATTATTTTGGTATAAAGGGTTACTCAGTACCGTAGTACTGAAGGGTTCATTTTCGTGGGCCCCTGCCTATTCAATGGGCAGTAGACTTTGCAGGTCAATTCTTGAGTCCAGTTGAAAGCTGTTAATCGGTTCTGAGAGCGTAGGAATATCCTGTGTCCCTTATGTTATCTAGTTTCCAATTGTTTTGGACTTTTATGTCCTCTTATAATTTCTCTCCTGAGTTTTGATAGACTATTGATGTTGCTTTTAACTAGTATTGTATTCATCTATTATTCTCTGTATTCTAACTTTTGTCATCATGTTATTTGAGTAAAGAAATATTTTAGCCTTAGCACTTAGTATAAGAATGGTAGCGGATGCCAGACTTATACTGAGTGTAGCGGTAACACCCTTGATTTTGTAATTAATGCTTCTGTAAAACCAAAAATTTTAGCAGTAAAAATGGGGGTGTTATAGTAGAGTTTACGTGGAGCTAGGGTTTGCATGGGTGTTAGGGCATGTCATGATTAATTATGGTGGTGGTGGTTAACTAGGGTTAGAGTGGTTAACTCGAGTTGAAGAGTAAGCATGGTAGGAGTCAGACTTGCATGTCTTAGTATGGGTTTTCGAATAAGATACTTAAAACATTAATTACGTAAAGTGGAAGATGTTGAGTCGGGCCCAGACCAATCCACCGGCATAATATTGGCTAGGGACTACAGTATCCTGAAGACTGATCCACCGGCGTATAATAGTGGTAAGGTATGTTACCCTAGTGACTGATCCACCGGCTAAAATAGTGGGGGATCCCGAGCTCAATAAAACAAACCTAACAATTTGCTAGGATTTGGGAAGACACTAATTACTTACAGTGGAACACCGTGCGAGAAAAGGGGTCAGACCAATCCACCAGCATATAATAGTGGTAGGGCATGTACCCTAAGTGACCGATCCACCGGCTAGAATAGTGGTCAGGAGCCAAAGTGCCCTGGAGACCAATCCACTAGCAAAAATAGTGGGGTTCCCATATTCATATGGACTTGATAAAGAGTATGGTGTGAAAATAAATTCAATAAATGTTTGATGAAGTAAATAATTTGATTTGTATTGAATCATGGTATTTCACCTGAGCATTCATTTATTATCTTGTGCTATTATGGTTGGACTATATGCTCCTTTGATATTATACATTGTTTGTGTGAATCTTTGTATGCTGGCCTTAGTGCATGGTTACCTTTCTCGGTATGTAGCGTACTAATCACCTATTTCATGGGTGCTGCTCATTCCCACGAGCAGAAGGCCCGTATGACGTGTTGTGGATAGGAGATGCTTATTTCGATGCTATTGATGTTTATGAGACATCAGGTGGGGCCGAGTGATGATTGGGCTGGATTCAATGTCTTAGGAGTGGAGTGACCGGTCTTTCCTTTGATATTATTATTTGTGTTATCTTTTAATTATGTTTGAGCCTGCAGAAATAATAATATTATTGTTGTTATTTTTATTCTCTAAAAAACAATAGCTAGTATTTCGAATTATGTAAAGGCTTATGCGTACTCTGATTTTCCTATTCATGAAGTTGAATTATTTAATAATGTTATGTGTAGTTTTCCTTAGCCTTAGCACTTGGTACTGGAACGGTAGGAGTGAACCGGCCTGGTACTAAGTGTGGCGATAGCATCCCCAGATTTTATGGTTTTAATTTATAGGTCTTGTTTTTTTTTAAAAAGAAAAAAATGTGTAAAATTTTGGGGGGGTTACAAATATAGTCTTCTTCATCAATTCAACTCTTCAATACATGTCTTCCTCTTCAAATGCAGTGTGTCTTTATTCTTACCTTGTGGATAACTCTAACAGGACTTAACTACACCAAATAATCATCTACCAATAATTTTTATGGGGTTATTTTCTCATATTTACTATCAAATTATTTATTCTTCTACCATGGATGGTTAGTTGAAAAGAATCATCGATGACCAATGTACCTATTCTAAAACTTCAATCTCATAGATGGATTGCCTTCATTACAATTGGGGCATGCTTTACGCCCTTTTCGTAACCACCTAAAGAGAATCAAATGAGCACATAAGTTATTAATAGTTAACAAAACCACAATACATATTTTAAACACTTTGTTATCAATCACATCTCTAGTACTAACCCTTACCACCTGTAAATATTTCAGCCCATTGGCAAGGAGTCTAAGGAACACATCAATATTCATCTTAGGAGACAATGGGATAGGAATCAACAAAGAAAACATAAATAATGGAATTTTCATGCACTATCATAGGGATAAGTTATATGTTGTCAAAATTACAAGCCGCATGCTATAACTCCCATTCATGTCAAAGAGATTGAACCCATATGATGCCAATCCTTGTATAATGTTGCAAGGATAAACTAGAAAATATAAAGGATTTACATAAAAATCTTCCATGCCTAGTTATCAACTACACACCAGAAGATCCTTGGTTATGTCTCGAGGAGTGTATCCACAAGTGTATAACCTTTTCAATATCAATGTTATAGGAAAACACCACAACATCTTATATAATATTTTTTCCCATTTTGGTTTTATCAACCCATAGAGAAGGACCACATACCGGGCAATTATTTATATCAGCGTTTCCTTTCTAGTATAAGGCACAATCATACTTGCTTGTGTGGATTATCTATTCACCCAATCCGAACTTGTTCATCATCTTCTTAATGTTATAATGCAAACTTGGAAGCTTATTATCATCCGAAAGTGCTTCTTTAAATGATTTCAGAAGTCCATCAAACTACTTATTACTCTATTTATTCAACATCTTGTGATGAATTAAATTCATCAAAAAATTCAAGGAAGAAAGTATTTTACATCCTAGATATAACTTTGTCTCTGTCTCTTGAAATAATTCCTCATTATATGGATCTTTACAATCCTTGAGGTAATCATCCATTACCTCATTAGATTTCAGGTGCCACTAATAGCCTTGACTCTTTCACTATCCTCAGTATGTGGATTATTGCCTAATAAGTTACCCCATACATATTCCATCTCACTTATTATGTCTTCCTTCACACATTCTCTTTCAAGTTTACCATGAAAATCTCATGCATCATAATTGTTAATGAACCTAAATGAAAAAAATGTGGGCTTCAGCCCTATTTATCATTTCTATTCAATATTGTCACATCTTCTATAAGAACAATGCATCAATCTATCCGATCTTAAGTTATCTTTTTTTTATCCTCTAAATGTTTGAATATAATCCCATAACTCATTAGATTTTTGATTATGTAGCCTCATCCCACTCTTATTAATTGGCATTGCATATCTATTGAAGATATTAAAATATGGATTAAGTTATATATATGAACTTAATTATAATAGACTTAATCATACCATGAAAATGAAACCTTTTGATTTCACATTTTATGTATCACCATTTTTTCCCTAATGTTTTTAGGAATTAGTTATAATGATTATAAGATTCCAATAATATTCTTTTGATTGGTTTAGTGACTAAGATATAGTCATTACTATGCTTTATACTTACTTAAGTAACGTTTGTGACACCACATCTATTCCACATTCTTTCTTTCATTTTATAGTTTTTCTTAAAAACATAGTGCTATCAATAAAGTGGCAATAGTTTTAACTATACAATTAAATAGAAAGGCATAAATATTTTATTCCAACAACAATACTATTAACATTCTAAGCAATGATACACATAATTCAAACAAATCATAAATATTAAGCCTACTAATTGTCTTTTTTTTTAACGGTCATCAAAGGATATAAAATAAATAAATAAATAATAGTAATAAATTCCTTTCAACTTAGAAATTCTATTGACCAAAATTTTTTTAGATGACACATTATTAGATAATAATACATTTTAACTCATTAATTCTATAAACTAATATATATTTACTTGTGAATGTAGTATTATAATTTTCAATCCTTTAATCTTTAATACTCATTTTAAGTATATTTAGTACTTCAATTAGATAATATTCATTAATTCTATTAACTAAATATTTGTAATACCCCAAATTTTTATGCAATCCTAATCACGATTGATTTATATTTTAACATAAATCCTAATATAGGATAATAGATAATTTTATCTTACCCAAATTGATCAATCCTAAATTGAATCCTAATTCTAATTTTTGGGTCATTATATTATATTTTTTTGCTTAACCCTAACCCTGAATAGTTGATAAATAAAATTTTAGATTAATTTTATAAATTTAAACCTAAATCTAATCATAATTCTAAACCCAAAAATTTTCTTTTTCCTTTTCCCTTTTTCTTTTATTTCTTTTCCTTTTTTCTTCTTCTTTTCTTTTCACCTAGCCTGCACCTCCAAGCTAACTCAACTTCGTCCATCTTTTTTTTTCTCTTGACCCATGCCTCCACTCCCATTTTCCTTTCTCTTCTGTTCTTTTCTTTTGTCTTTCCTTCCCATGTTTACGTCCCCTACCTCCCTATTTATTTCCCTTTCTCCCTTTCTCCTTTCATCCTAAATAGATCCTTGCATGCACCCTTTCTCATTATCCTCCCCTTCCTTCTTAGCCATATATGCTACCACCCCTTCCACTCCTACACCTGCACTAGCCACCCCTACAACTCCTTACCCTAACAGCCCTACATCCTCGGCCTTTGCCACACCAACCTTTGCTTTCCCCTACACATGCATACAACACCCTTCTCTTTCCCTTCTCTCATTTCCTTTATTTTTCCTATAAAAAAACTAGCTAAGCCAACCACAACCTTTCCTGATTTTTTTCTCACCACCATCTGTCACTATCGGTGTCATTTCCCCCATCACACCCCCTTATCCATGGTGGAAGCTGGCATTACCTACTTCCTTAGTTACGGTAAGGAGTGTCGAGCCTCCCTCCTTCCTTCCTTTCCCGTCGACCAGATCCCTAAACTTGCTGTATTTTTCTCTTCTTCTCATCACCGCCCGCCACCACTAGAATCACCACAACTACCAACTCTATCCACCCCTCATTCCTTTCTCCTCTTATCCTTTCCCTTCCATCGACCACAACCCCTAACCTCCACCTTCCTCTACCTTCCTTTTCTCTCCTTGTTTAGCCAACTCCACCACTTTCAGTAACAAACACCACCCTGAATGCTACCAACTTCACCACATCACCTCCTAACTGCCACTAACTCCACCACCTCCAACAACACAACCACCATCATCACCACCCTTTCTATCGACATCACTACCACCACCTTGTTTGTAGCCATACCATTGTTGTGTACCACCCTGCTAAGCCTTTTACTTTTTTGTTATCTCTATTTTTCCTCTATCTCTCTCACCTTATTTTCCCCTATATTAATATTTCCTATGTTTAATTTTGTGTATTTTGATTTCTATGTGATATTTTGGTGTTTTTGGAGGAAGTATTGTAGGTCTTATGTGCTTAGAGATCAAAGTCAATTTGGTAATGATACATTTCATTATTTAGGGATTTTATATGCAATATGTGTATATTTTTTGTGTTATGATGCTTGAAATTTTTATATGGAAAATATTTCATAATAATGGTGTTATATGATATGAGGTGTTGTATGTTGAAAGAAAAAGGTAACAAAGTTGTCAAAGTATGAGTTATGTATATTATTGGTTGAGATGAACCATGACATGTAGTACCTATTTATACTTGTGGCTATGGACTTTTATGATGATATAAATTGGAAAATCATTCATAATGGGACTCGTAAGATTTTGGTGGAAAAAAGGTATTTTGGTTGTCTTCGGGGTATTTTGGCCAATATAGGTTAAAAATAAAATATTAATGTGTTAAATGTTTCAAATGGGTTAAGTATATTATGGAATGTTTGGACTGAATATGAATGTTCTAAGTATAATAAATGAGGAAAGTGGCTTTAAGGCTGAATAGTAAATTCTAGGGGAAAAATCATTATCATATGTATTAAATGTTGGATTTTGAACATAAAATTTGGATAGGTTTCTTAATGTGTCATTTTAATTATTTCTATTAAATTTTGGAGTCATATGAGTCTTAAGAAAAAATTTATAGTTAAATTATGAAATTAGGATTTTATAAGAAATATAAATAGTAACCCTAAAGGTTGGCTATTATCACATGTGTAAGGAGACTGAGTGAAACCTTGATTTTTGGGTATGCTTTCAATAATAATATTTTAAGAATGGGTATTTAATTTGGTGACAAAATGAGTATTAGGGGAGAAGTTATGCTAGATTTGTGAAATTAGGATTTTTTGGGGAATATGGCTTGTCCTTGGGAGGATATATTAGGACATGTGCCTTGCATGCCTATGTGTATGTTTTCATGGTGACCTTTAAATGAATAAAAATGAATAATATATTAATCATTTACAGTGAAAGATCATATAAGTCAGAACCTATTGTACAAGCCTGTTCCACTAGACGATAATAGTGGCTAGGAGCATTTATGCCCTAGGGTTATACTTGTTTGTTCCCCGAACACGGATAGTGGCCAGCAGATTTTTTTCCTTAGGATTTATATTGTTGATATCATTCTACCAGTTGAAAATAGTCACCATGAGCTTTATGCCTTAGGGTTGTATGTTTATAATATTGTTCCATCGGTTATGAATAATGGGGTCCCTAAACTCAAATGAAATAAATTATTTGAATGATCAAAATCATTGATATGATATTAATAACTTAAAGTGAAATAATACATGAATCAAGAATAGTTGTACCTTTCCATTCATCCAGATGAGAATAATGGCCAGGAGTTTTATGTCCTAGAGTTGTGTATCATTGATATTGTTTCATCAATTGAGAATAGTGGTTAGGAGCATTTTGCCTTGGGATCATATATTATTGATATAATTTCATTGGCTGAGAGTAGTGGTTAAGATCTTTATGCCTTGGGGTTGTATATTTATGATAACATTCCACTAATTAAGAATAGTAGGATCCTTGAACTCAATGTGAATAAAAATATAAATATTGATCATGCCATTATTAATAAGATCTGGAATCAATAATTAAGTTGGTACCATCATATGTTATTCTATATGAACGTTTATCTCTTGTGCGATCTTATGATTTTATGTGGCCTTTCTTTGACTGTATTATTACCTTATTTAATACGTATCATATTGGCCATCCTTCTCATGGGTGTTGCTCATTCTCATGAGTAGATTCGCCTTATTTTGTAGGTGGTCATTGATTTTTATTCTTAATGTGCTTACCTTCGGTGAGTGCATAATTTGAAATTAATATAGTGCATGGTTATACAGATATCTCTATCTCTCTATGGACTCTTAGTCTTTTGTTTTTATTTTATATATTTTGTTCTCTATTTTTTTATATCTATTATCCTAGTGAAATCATATGCTTTTCACACCTAATTCCTAGGTATGAGGTTAATTTTGTCTTACAACATATATATACTAGGCATAAAGAGTGTCTCTTCTTTGTTGGATGCGGCATGCCACCCCTATATTTTGTGTTTTGGTATCTGTAATTAACTCTTTAAAATAAATGTTTGTAGTTTCAAATTTTGGGGTTGTTACACTATTATTTTGATATTCATATTAATATTCATTAATGAATATTAAAATTTGATCCTATATTATAATTTTTGGTCCTTTAATCTATAATATTGTTATTAAATCCATTAATTATTTCAAAGTCTAATATTTTTTTAATAAAAAAATCATTAATTTTCTAACATTCTATTATTTTAATATTCACATTAATAGTAAGTTTTGAAGTATATTACATCCATTAATTCTACTAACTAATTAAATAATTCTATTCATATTAAATAGCATGCTTAATATTAATTCTAATCTTTTAGTACTATAAACTTATAATTTTTAATCCTTTAATATTTTATATTAATTCTACTATTTTCCTATTAAATTAATATTTTAAAGCTTTTTATAATTTATATTCATACTAACAGTCATATTGGAATTATATTATATCCAATAATTATCTTAACTAAGTATTACTTCTATTTGTATTAAACAGCTTGCTTTATATTATTTGTAGTTTCTCACTACTATAAACTTAGCATTTTACTCCTTTGATAATTTCAACTATTTCTCTATTATCTTATTATTTACAACTAGTTATAATTTATATTTATATTCATTATAGTCTTGTACTATTAACTGATTATTTTTATTCCTTTAACAAAATGTGTTGTAGTAACTTTGATACTTTATATTAATGCATAATTATTGTATTAATCCTACAAGCATTTCATTAACTAAAAATATATCATTGTCACATTAACTTTAATGTATTATATTTACCTACATTAACAAATTTAGTAATTACTATTATTTAAGTAATTTAAAAACTATTTTTTAACATTTATATTAGTTATGTTAACTTATTACTAGCATACTTTAAACCATATCACCATTTTAATTTATAATAACTACAAGTCTAAGTATAAGTCATTGTTATTTTAAATTAATACACAAACTCAAAATTTAAACATATTTTACAAGGATAATTTTAAGTCTATCACTCCTTGAAAATATTTTCATATTCAAAACTTAAAACTAATATACATTTAATTGTTAATATTTTAATTAATAATATATAAATATTTATTAATAATTTATTAATATTTGATACTATCTTAATTGACACTTACTTTTTATTTTTTTTTATATTAACATTTATCTTAACTAACATTTACTTCTATTTATTTTATATTAAAATTTATGTTACACACACACATACTATATATATATATATATATATATATATATATATATATATATATATATATATATATATATATATAATCTAGGCACAATTTTGTTCTCATATATGTATGAAATACTGATTACATAATAACTCAAAAATATATTATATTATGAAATATTTTTTTATTAACCTATTCTTCCTTATTCTCAACATTTTATTATGCATACAAATATACACCAAGAACACAATATATCATCATCCAAAAAATATATAAAAATTCATGCAAATATTAATATAGATCCTACACATACAGTAATAAAATAACTAATGTCCAAATATCCATATTAATAAAATCTCATCCACCAAACTAAAATTATATATATCGTTAAAAAATTAACTAAAAAACATAAATATAAATTATTAAAATACTAACACATGTTGAAATTAGTCCATTGAGGGAGGTCATGGTGGTAGTTATTAGTGGTGGTAGCAAAAAAACTTTGGTAGCAAAAAAGACAACTAAGCGGTAGTTCTTCACAAAAAAATAGGAAAAAATAAATCAAAATTTCATATGATATTCAAATTGAAAATGAATATTAAAAAAATAATATACATTACCTACAATTATAGCCCCAAATGCACTAATTTTATCCCTTAAATACAACCTACAAATCAAATTAGGTAAGCTAGAAAATATATAATTAAAAAAAACTTTTCAAAAAAAATAACAACAAATATTTACCTAAATTACAAACATAATGAAAAAAAGTTAAGAAACTTTTGGTGGGATAGAGGTTTGAAGGATCAAAAATGGCATAAATGGAGGAGAGGGGTTGGCGGTTAAAGAAGACAAAGGAAGGGAAGAAGAAGGAAATTAAGGGCTAAGGTAGGGTTGCACATGTATATAACCCACCCCTGAATAAGGTTATGACTACACACCAAAGAGTCATTATCTTATTAAATGGAATGGAGATGTTTTTGTGAGCTCCACAACAATGATTCTCCCTTATACTATGATGATAGTTGAAGTCAAATAGGCTTCTCAATTTGTTTTCCACACCAATTTTTGACTAAATTTAGTATGAGAAAAAATTAATCACAGAAAACTTTGGTTAATCCTACATTGATGACCCTGGTGCTACTATGTTAACATGTTATCGCTAAATCGGTGTTTTTTTTACTGGAAAGCTTGTTCGAGGGAATGTTTTTGCTAAATACTTTGTGACAACAACGAGGTTATTACAATAACTTGGTTGTCGCAATTACTTTTTTGGTTATTTGGAAATTAATTTTTGAAATCTCCAAGAATAAATAAACATCATAACATGTTGCCAAAACAAACATACAACAATGACACCTATCATCATTGTATCTTTACAATTCTCTTATGTTAAATTACTTAATCAATGACAACACGTCATCAAAATAAACCTCTCTTTTATGACGACACTAGTTGTTATAGAACATGTCGTCATTCTATCATAATATTGTTGTAGTGATCATTGGGTGGATAGAATTATAAAAATTGTTGTGGGTATTGTCAAGAGCAGGTCCGGCCTTAGGGTTAGTCAAACTAGGCATAGACTTAGGGTCCCAATTCTATTAGGGCCTCCTAAGTGATAGTAATATATATCTCTATGCATGACTTTTTATGGTAAGGGCCTCAAAATTTTTTTTTTCTAGGGCCTCAATATGGCTAAGGCTGGGTCTGGTCAAGAGGAGTCAAAATAAAATATGAGCCTCATATCATTAGGCTCTTTATAATTTGTTTTATTTGAAATAGGTGATATAAATTGCACTAGCTTGTTTTAGGGTGTGGTTTTGGTGTTTTTGTTGCATTCGGAATTGGATTGAAAGTTTTTTTTTAAACATGGTTTCTTCTCGAATGGCATCTTTTTCACTTAGATTACCATTTTTCATTACTATATGAGGTAGGTTGATTCAGGATTCTAGGATAAGGTTGCATACTTGTTTCATATTTGTATCCTCTTGTTGTACTTTTAAGGTTACACTAAAAGAAAAACGGTTAATTAGTGATGACGCCTTTTGTGACAATATATTATCGTCAGTAAAAGTAATTTTGGAGACCTTAAAATTCATGGGAAAATATTATCCATAAAGATTAATAGTGACATAAATGGTGAAAAAATTAACCACACCAAAATTTTCCATTCATTGGAATTTTTTTTTACTAAGATACCATAATTGGTGAAAAAATTGGTGGGGCAAGTTGGAGGGATTTTTTTTCTTCAGCCAATGGTTTATTATTGGTAGTGGCATGTACTCACTAATAACCATAATGTCTTCACTAATAGGTCACATATCTTACATGTAGATCCCCCCTACCATTAGCGATGACAATTTGGATATTAGTTTCATCACTAAAACTCTTATAAAATCTTGGTCATAGCTTTCTCTCTTCCTTGCATTTTTTCCTCTCATCGCCGTTTGCTTCTGTCGCCATTTTCTCCTCTCATTTCCCTAATCCATGGTAAGTAAAGTGTAGGTTTTTGTTAATCTATCCTGTTTATGATGTGTAATATCCTTATTGGTTGATGTAATTTTTTTATAGTTTTTGTCTACATCTGCCACCTCTACTATCACCCATTTGTTCATATTAAATTTGGTTATTTTGTTTGGATAATTATATAATGAATAATTATGATTTTTTGGGGAAATTCCATGTCGCTAGAGAAACCGCCTTGCCACCACAACCGCAACCGCCCCTAGCTTCTGCTGGATATTGAATATTTTTTATAAAATTTTAAATTATATGTATGTATGTATGTATGTATGTATAAATGTTATTATTAATCATCATATAAATGTTGGAGAAGATTATGTATGTATGTATGTATGTATGTATGTGTATCTATCTATCTGTCTATATATATGTATGTGTATGTGTATGTGTATGTGTGTGTGAGTGTGTGTGTTTTAAATATGATTATACATTGATGTATGTGTTGCAATTAAATGCATATATGATTATAATTTCATATGTGTGTTGGTAATTGTGAATAAATGTATATGTGTTGTGATTAAATAATTTATTATTAGAAATGTATAAGTATTGTGGTGATAATTCTTTATCTATGTTGATAGTAGTGATTAAATAATTCATTGTGTGGTATAAAGATTGTCGAGGTAATTAGGTATGGAATCAAATGTACAAAAAGGAAAAAAAAATATGAGAATAGAGTACCTAAAAAATGCATGACAATGAATGATTAAAAACACATGCACTCTGTGTAAAACTAATAATACATTTGAAAAATGAAAAATTAGTTCAAAAATTATAAATTATATGCTAATTCAAATAGTTTTTTAAAAATTAACTTCAAGGGTACTTTCCAAACATAACTTTTTTAAAAAAAATTAAAACTTACCAAACACTATAAATGGTAGTGAATGATGAAAAACATATTAAAAAAAGAGATATTTTGCTAAAAAATTAATAGTAGCAAGAAAAAAGTATTCAAATGGTTTATTAATAAAATGGCAACCATTTTCATTAATTCACAAAATTTTGAATGCCTAAATTAATCAAAATTTGCATAAACTCCCACATTTAGAACCAATGTTACAACCCTATATTGCATTTAATCATAATAATTTTAATAATGTAGAGTAATAAAATAATCATACTTAGAGCTATTAAGTTATTTTTAACCTTAGATAAAGTATTATTAAGGTAATAAAAATTTAAAATCATCAAATATTATTTCCCTTAAATAATTGATTATTAAATATGTGGAATAGCCTATATATAATTGTAATATAATGACATAATTATTTTAAAGAAACAAATTTATGTAAAAAAAAGATATAAAATCTTGCTAAATAAGGTAGATTATTAGATTATAGTACTTGAAATTAATATAATATTGTTGTCATTAAATAAATTATTTTTAGAAAGGTATAATAATTATAATAACAAATGACTATTAGCCTTAGATAAAATATTAATAACTAGTATATAGAGTTATGCCATAACAATACTTTGAGCTAGTAAATTAATTTTAATCTTAGATCAAGGATTATTTAGTAACTATTTTTCTCTTTTATAGGACTCTAATGTACGTTTACTTGATGAGTATCTGATGTACTACTATAGTATGTCTTTAAATGGGGATATTAGAAAATATTTCAATAGAGTACATGATGTGCTACATTACTTGGTGGGGAGAGGGTTTATATTTGGGGCAATTTAAATTCAGGTTATATTATCTTTTGTTGACTTTGCTAAAAATTCGACTATAGGTAGCTGGGAGAAAAATATATATAGATTTATTTGTCACTGATGTTCTAGACCTTAGGGTTATTGATGGTGGACGATTTATGACATCCAACGACCAAATAGCAAGGGAGTTAATAGTCATTGATGATGAGTAGTATTCTTAGAATAGGATTCCAGAAAGTGTATACCTTGATTATCTTAGTGAATTCTATGAGATGGATGCACCCTCTTTTGAAGAAGAGAGAGAAGAGAGGATTCTATGAGAATAGTGGACTTAATGGATAATCAAGGGCATTTGAGAAGGAACCCTATTTTGAGTTATATTAATTTTGATGTATAATGATTATTTATTAATGGTTAATTAATGTCAATAGTTTTTGTACTTGGTGACACTATTGTCTAATGTACATAAAAAATACCTCTTAATAGAAGAAACATTGTATAATTAATTATTCTTAAATTATATTGCATATAGATAAAATGAGCATTGATAAAATTTGGACATTGTTAAAGAATAGATGATCAAACAATTTTTTGAATGAGCTTCATACATTTATTAGAATGGTGAGACCATGTATTCAAAAGGAATATGTTTGCATTCATTATCCATGCACAAAGTGTAATAACATGGAGTAACGATATATAGGTGAGATTGAGTACCACATACTGCCGAGTGGGTTTGTATAGAACTATAATGTGTGGGCACATCATGTTGAAGTAGTGCATATGGATGAGGAGGGAAAAGATGAGATGGAAGATATAATAGATGATTTGGTTGGTGGTGGTAATGAAGCAAAAACTAATATTGACGATGAATTTCATGGTCTTATAAATGATGACTTAGTGGGAAATGGAAATGGAAATGGTCCCTATTAGAATGAGTTATTCCAAGAGATGGTGGCTGAGTTAGGCGTAAGAATTTCTCATCTTTAATTTTTTTTAGTAAATTTGATGCATCATAAGGTATTAAATAAGTGGAGACATAAGTCTTTTTATGGACTCTTAAATTGTTAAAAGAAATTTTTCCCGAGGGTAATACATTGTCCGAATCACACTATAAGGCTAAGAAGAGGATTAAGAAGATGAGTTCAGGATATGAAGTCATTCATGTGTGCAAATATGATTATGCTTTATATTAGAAGAAAAATGTAGATCGAGGCAATTGTATTATATGTGATACATCTTGTTGGACAAATGAAGTTACAACAAGTAAGAAAGTACCTCATAAGGTTATGTGGCATTTTCCTTTAATACTGAGGCTAACGAGATAATACTCTTATTGTAACACCCCCAAAAATCACAGTTGAAAATTTTCGTTTAATTAAAACAAACACAAGCATGGGGGTGCTACCGCCATGATTAGTACAAGCCCGGCCCCTGGCCAGTCTCGCACCAACCACAAGGCCAAGGATAATTTAACAAATCATTAAACACACTTAAGGCTTAGAACCATAGAAATTTGAAATACTCATAAAGAGAAAATCAGAGCGCATGCTTAACAGTCAATACAATCAAAAAAGGGTTACATAGTCAAGCCCTAAGGGGTTAAAATAATACAACGCATTAAACCAAAAGTAGAATTAGGAATAGTCCAGACTATACCGCTCTTGGGCCCCATGACAAGTCCCAAAAGGTTAACTCTCTACCCCGCTTGACGCCTCATATATGTTATAGGCATAAAAATGGTGTCTCCTACCTACACAAACTCAGAAGGGATCTCTGCTCATGGGAATGAGCAAAACTTATGAAACGGGTGATTAGTATGCTACATACTGAGTAAGGTAACCATGCAGCTAAGGCCATACACAGAAGACATATAACACAAACAGGTAACCATGCAGATGAGCCATACAGAAAAGTAGATAGTACAAGCTGTGATTCAGTTCGGTTAAGCTTAATCGTTAGATCTCTGGTCAATCCCATTTCACACCATTATTATTATTAATGCATGCAAGTACGGGAACCCCACTATTATAGCTGGTAGACCAGAAAACACCTGGGGCAGAATGCACCTGGCCACTGTTATTCGTCAGTGGACTGGTCTAGCCCCGATAAGTAGATAGTATCTTACCATAGCTTATCATCATTATGTTTGGTTTGTTGAGCTTGGGATCCCCCACTATTATAGTCGGTGGACCAAAAAAACACCCAGGGGAGAATGTACCTGACCATTATTATTCGTTGGTGGACCGGTCGGGGTTTGGCTCAACAATCTTTCTCTTTAAATGGTCAATATCTTATTCAATCGATACTTTCGTCCTAGACATGCATGTCCTTGGGACTACCAGTGCACACAACCTGTCTATTACTATTTTCTTGAAGGGCACATCCCATATATTAGGACTTATACGCCTCCTAATACATCTAGACATCCTTTCCCCCCTTATCTTCACTTACCATGAATATCCAACTCCTATATGTGTGGGTCGAGGCCCACTTTCCCATATTTCCGAGTCAACACATTATCACCCTCTAGGGTTTTTCCCAAAAAACCCTAATTTAGCCTATATGGCCCAACCTTCCTCTATCTCACACAACACATGTTGTATTTACCCCAACTCATCACCTCACTCGATTCATCCTCAAGCATCCCACTTTACTTCCCATTTTGTACATGTGGCCACAAACCTTAGTTAGCTATCCCCAAAACCCCAGCACCTCTATTTCCTCATACGATGTCCCTCCATCACTCTCACTTACTACTCCCTCTTCTAAATGACACACATTCACCCTCCATGTGAATTCTTCCACTCTCATCCCACACTTCAATTCTCTCCATTATTTCTCTGTTCCACAATCTCATCCACTTAGGGTTTTCCTCCCAAACCTTAGTTAAGTTCCCCATGCACCCTTATACCAACCTACACATTATTTTTCACCCACAGACTCCAATCACCCCAATAAATCTTCCCTTACTTTAATTAACCATCAAGTGAACTTTTTCCACGTAAGGATCATCCCCATGAAAATACCATCCATCTTATACAAACCCTAAACTCCCCATGTACACATGCCATAAATAGAACACATACATTTACCTTAGCTCCGCGTTGCGCTACAAGTAAGTAGTCATAATTAGATAAGGTACACAAACATATCATCACACATACCATTCAAAGTATATAATAAACATATTAGACCTTAACCACATCCTTACCTAAAACGACATCGAGCTTGAAGCATGCTCCTACGCCTCCTTAGAGGTCAGACTTGGTTCACCTATAAGAGGAGGTTAAATTCCCTCTTATTAACATTTTCATTATTCCCTACTTACGTTATTATAACCTAGTATTAGGGGTAATAATAAAAATAGTAGATTTAGTAGTAAAAATAAGGATATTACCCTTAAAATGGTTAATCATGCTATTATTAGCCAAAATAGGTTTAGGTAGTTATATTAGTCAATAATAAGATATTATTAACAATATTAGCAATAATAAAGATAATAAATTTAATAATAATAATAGTAATAATAATATTATTATTAATAGTAATAATAATAATATTAATGATGATAATAATAATAATAATAGTAATAATAATAATAATAATGATGATGATGATGATGATGATGACGACGATGATGATGATGATGATGACAACGACGATGATGTCGATAATAATAATAATAATAATAATAATAATAATAATAGTAATAATAATAAGGTTAGAATAATAATTACACTAAATAAATTATACTTAAAGGCTAAGAAGGGTTAGGGAACAACTTAGCGAGGGTATGATGATGATGATAATAATAAGGTTAGAATAATAATTAAACCAAATAAATTATACTTAAAGGCTAGGAAGGGTTAGGGCACAAACTATTGAGGGTGGAAACTAGGTGGTGGCGGTGGTGTAAGTGGTGTTTTGGATAAGGTGGTCTTTTAGGGCCGGAAGAGAGAGAGTGAGATGGTGGTTGTAGTGGTGATGGACTCTTTGAGTGGAGAGGCTTGGAGTGGTGGTGGTGGCACAACGAGGGTAGTGGTGCAGGTGGTGGTGGTTATGGTGGCCGAGGGTGGTGGAGAAGGAGGAGAATGAAGGAGAGGGAGAAAAGGAGAAAGAAGGGTAGGGGAAGGTACAAGAGGTGATGCTGGGTTGATTGGGTGGTAGGAGAGGTGGTGATTGTGGCGGAGGAGGTGGTGCACTATGGTGAGAGGGCCGACAATGGGTGCAAAAGGGCATGTCGAGTAGCCAACTTTCCATGGTTGGGGTGGCTTATGAAGGGGGAACTAGGGGTGGTGAGTGGATCAGTTTAGTGGAGGGTAATGCGGGGAAGGGTTTGGGTGGTGTTTCAGGTGACGGTGTTGGGCAGCAGCTATTGGGGCGGCGTCTAAAGAGGAGGTGACAGAAATACGCATAAAAATCCAGGCAGGGTAAAGAAGGAAAAATGGGATCAGTAGGGGGTATTTATAGGTCAATGGAGGGAGGATAAGACAAAGGGGGAAGAGGATAAAGGGTAGGTGAAGTAGGGCTCACAGGCCGGCGGTGGTAGGCTGGTACGAGCCTGCAAAAATTGCAAGTGCAGTCGGTAGGGGGAAGAAAGGAATGGGGAAGAGGCACGCGGGGAAGAAGACACAGGGAAGGTTGGGGCTGGAAAGTAAAAGGAAAAGGAAGGGGGAGAGAGGGGAGGTGTAGGTTGATGGTATAGTAGTAGAGGGGAGGATGACAGCAAAGTTGTAGGCCGACCTACAACGCGAGGATAGGGAGAAGGGAGGAGGAAGAAGAAAAGGTAGGGCTAGCTGGTCTTGGGGAAAAGAACAAAAAGAAAAAGAGGGAGAGAACCGAAAGGCAAGGGAGGGAGGAAAAAAAAGAGAGAAGGCAGGTTGGGCCACGCGGGGGAGAGAAGAGAGGGAGGGCAAAGTTGGGCCGCATGGGGGGAGGCTTGATTTGGGGAGAGGAGAAAGGAGAAAAAGAATGAAGAAAAAGGAAAAATAAAGGGAAAAGGGAAAAGAGGAAAGGGGAAAAGAAAAAGAAAAAATAGGTTGGTTGGGGGTGTTTAGGATATTTTGGTATTTTTCAATGTTCTTTGATGGAAGCGTTGATGGTGAATGTTCTTTGATTTATCTTCCAGTAGGGTTGAATTGATGAAGGAAACAAGGCTCAGCTTACAGGTTATTAATCTGCAAAGGAAAGATATTTAGTCTAGAACTCAAATGAAGAAATAACTTTGAATGTTTCGGTAAACATTCAAAGGTTTTAAGTAGGAAAAATAACCCTGGGTTATTCCTATCTAGAATACAATCTCCAAAACAGAGAATCTCAAGTGATTAACTTGTAAATTTTTATTCAAATGATCTTCCAATGTGCGTGTACAATGACATATGGGGTATATATAGGAGATTTAGCCAACTTAAGTGTAGAAAACTAGCCAGTGATCACCTTAACTCAAGCTTCTATAATACTTAACCCTAGTCATAATATCATCATTTAAATGATATTAATGACGAACATTACAAAGCATTACAACCAACTATGGTACATACATAAAATAACAACAAAACCCTAGCTTACATGAAATATATCTTACGATTTACAACAAGTCTAATATAACTAATGAGATCACCAATTATATCTTGTTGTATTGTCATCCCATGTATGCCATAGCTTTGCATGCTTTGAATGCATTGTACATTTTAGGTATCTTCTTGTATGTTGGCTTTTTCATCTTGCAAATATGTAACATACCTACAAGAACATCTTAAAGTATTTTCAATATCAAGGATAGAAATATTATCAAGAATATTTAAGATGATCGGCTCCATTATTAGAAATGCTAATTCTTCATTATTTTGAGAATCACTAGATACTCCTGCATCAGAATATTTAAAAATAATTAAATTATTAAAGTAATAATTAAATTCCTTTTTATATTAATTTAGGATATTTTGGGTGATTTTCTAAATTCTATTTTTAAGTAGCAAAATACTCTAATCTTTCCCAATTAAATTCTTTATTATTTTTCTATTTTTTTGTCTTAAATACTCTCCTTATTTTAATAAAATAATATATTTAATTTATTTTCCTAATAAATTCCTATTTTATCATAATTTTTTTAATTTAGGTTTTTTGGTTTTTCACTTGTAGGCATGTAGCTCAGGACATGAAGTGGAATTTAAAGGGACAATCAATAGAGTCATGTATATTATGTTATGCTGTTGATGGTGAAGTTTGGAAGTATTTCGATGTAAATCACCCAGATTTTGTAGCAGATCCGCATAATATACAATTGGGGTTGGCATTAGATGGATTTAATCCCTTTTGCATGCATTCTAGATATAGTATGCATCCAACTATGTTGACCAAATTCAACTTGTCCCTATCATTACATGAAACACCCATTTTTAATGCTGATATTGTTGATTCTCAATTCAAGTTCTATAGGTATAGATATTGATATTTTTCTCCAATCGTTGGTTAATGAATTGAATGTTCTATTGATGATTGAGGTTGATACATGATATGCGGTTAATAAAAATGCATTTAGAATGTGTGCATCACTACTTTAAACCATTAATGATTTCCCAACATGTTAGCTTGGTCTAGTTAGTGGTATTTATCATGTCCCAATTGCAATAAAGAGGCTCTTTCCATATGATTGAGTAACAAGATTAAGTATGTTTGTGACCAATGATTCCTCCCCACCAATCATCCATTTAAAAAAAATAACAATTCAATGAAAAACTCAGAAGTAGGTAACCTTCAAGGATATTGTTGTGTAATGATATTTTGATACATTTGAGTTGTCTTATAAAATATGGACCTAGTAAGCATCTCGACAATCCAAAGAGAAAAAAAAGGTGTCAATGATATAAATTGGAAGAATAAGTGCATCTTCTTTGAGTTTCCCTATTGGGAAACACATTTGTTAAAACATGATTTAGATGTTATGCATGTTAAGAAAAATATTTATTGCAGTTTTATTGGGACAATATTTTGTGATGAAGAAAAATCAAAAGACACTAACAATGTAATACGTGATTTATATGACATGAACATCAGAAATGATATATGGTTGTATTATGAGGGAAACAAGTTGATGAAACCTGAAGAACAATTTACTCCTAATTATGATGATCAAAGAAAGTTCTTGAGGTATTTGAAGGAAGTAAAGTTTCCAAATGGATTTGTTGGAAATAAGAATGTTAGTAATAATGATAACAATATTGGAGGCTTAAATTCATATGATCATCATGTACTTATACAACACCTATTAGCAGTTGGATTTCATGGATTCTTGAGAATATGGGTTGAGAACACTATCATAGAACTATGTAACTTCTTTAGCTAGATTTGATTGAGGAGACTATGATTATCAGATTTAGAGAAGGAAAGATATAATTTTTTTTGCCCCCTTGTAATATTGAGAGAATATTCCCTCCTGTATTCTTTAATGTCACAGTCCATCTCATAATGTAATTGAGTAGATGTATGTATCCTATTGAGAGAAAGTTGAAAAACTTGAAATAGTACATCAAAAATCATGTTTGACTAGAGGGTTATGTAGTTAATGAGGCATTGACCTTTCATTCTATATACATGGAAGTTGTTGAGATAGTATTTAATTGAGTAGAAATAAATGAGGATGTGATGGCAAGTTACAAGCTATAAGTTTTTCAATGTCAGTCTCGTCCTATGGGTAAGAGTATTAGGATGATCTTACCTATTAAGTGTCTAAATGAGCTTTAATTGTAAATTCTCAACAATTCTCCTTACATAAAAGATTATTTAGAGTAAGTATCAAGTTACCATAATATAATTTTATTAATCATATCATTTGTGATGGTAATATTAAATTTACTAAATTATTAGAGTGAACATATGACTAAAATTAGCTAACATGGTGTTAATGTATCTAATATTCAAAAGAAAGAGTTTGCATCTTAGTTTCAATCTAAGGTAAAATGTTATAGCTTTGTGTACATTTAGTTAATATTAGACTAGTTATAACATTTTCACAACACCACTTTATTTACATATGGACAAGTTATGGGAACACATATTAGTTAAATGTAATGATGAATTATTTATGTTGTCTTGTTGGCCATTTATTGATTTCTCAACTTATCATGGTTTTGTTATTAATGGAGTTAAATATTTAACATTTTGTAGAAATATGAATAGAAGAACATAAAATCGTTGTGTGTGCATCCCTGGAATTGATGACACTTTTTTTATGGAAATTTACTAGATGTTATCGAATTATTTTACTTCAATGATTTTTCTCAACCCTTACCTACACATTTAAAATAAGTTTAATAAATAATTTATAATTTTTAACATTTATAGTAGAAGAGTAAATTTTTTACCTTTACCTCGTATGATGTCTACTAGTCTATACACTCGTTCCAAGTTTCTTAGTTTCTTAAACTTGTATTGATTGGTAGTATCAGTGGCGGAGCCATGGCTTCCGCATGGTGTCTTGGGACACCACGGAGCCCTGGCTGCAATAAAAAAAATTTACTTGATTTTTAGTTATTAAATATATACAATACGTATGGCGGTATGCGACACCATAGCAAATGACTAAAATGGATGAGTGGTCAGGTAGAAGGGTTCCCACGTAATAAAGTCCGAAGGTCATAGGATCAAGTCCTGTGGTCGTTATTTTTTGAATTTTTTTCACATCATCAAAACGACGTCGTTTTGATATTTTCCCCCCACCCCAACCCTTACCTCCTCTTCGACTTCGACCGTCAGCAGCTTCCTGCTTCTTCGAGACTTCAACCCTCTAGTCTCAGCCTCTCGTCTCAAGTCTCTATGTCTCTCAATGTCCAGTGGTGAAGAAGAGTGAAGACGCACCACACACACCGCCTGGAGACACACAACACACATTGCTTGGCGCCGGACGGCCTGAGGCCCGGAGCAAGTCGTTGCTGCCTATGCTGTGTTGCCTGCCTGCTCCTGTGCTCCAGTGCACGGTGCGCGTGCGCCTGAGTAGTTGCTTCGCGCCTCCGCCACTGCGCCTGCCGCTGCTTGCCGACGGCCGCCACTAGAGCCAAGAAGGAAGAGCCGAAGAGCATAAGCTGCCAATTCTGCTCTACCACCGCCGGCTGTCTATTGCTGTTGCTTGTTGCCTGCCTTCAATTTCAAATCTTCAACCGAGCCAATAGCCACCACAACCCACACAGCTAAGGTAAAATTTAGTTTGTTAAATTACTTATCAAGTTATCATAAATTATTTATGTTAAATTAGAATGTAATTAATTTGTTTATATTTATTGTATTAATTGATTATATTTTTTAGATTATAGAAATTTTAGTTTATCTTATTAATGTAGAAAATAGAAATTGACTTATTAATTAGGTAGAAATTAAAATTAGTTTGTAGAAATCAAATTTTTTAGATTTATAGATTGAAGTGTTTAATTTATTAGTTAGTTTTTGAATTAGTTTGTTTTTAAATTATTTATCATAAATTTATAAATTTATGAAATTAGAATGCAGTTAATTTGTTTATATTTATTGTATTAATTGATTATATTTTTTAGTGTATAGAAATTCTAATTTATCTTATTAATGTAGAAAATAGAAATTGGCTTATTAATTAGTTAGAAATTAAAATTAGTTTGTAGAAATCAATTTTTTTTAGATTTATAGATTGAAGTGTTTAATTTATTAGTTAATTTTTGAATTAGTTTGTTCTAAAATCATATTATCAATTAAGTTTTAGTAAATTCCTTAGTTAATTCATTAAATTGTTTGATAAGTGATTCTAGTAACTAAATTGATTAGTGATTCTAAATATTTGATATTGTTATTATTAATATGGATATTTCCTTTATCATTTTTATAATATTTTTATTGTTTGATAAGTCGTTTGTGTTTAAATTGAAAGACACAAAATCAAGCTAATTATTTTAGTCACTAAATTGTATGAAATAAATTATCCCAATTATCTATAATTTTTTTAAGATCAAGGTATAAAATTTAATGAGAAATCGGTAAGTGAATATATTCTTATGATTATTATAAATACGTTTGTATTTGATGTCATTTGCAGTAAAATTTATAGCTAATATAAAAAAAATTAAAAATATTGAAAAAAATATGTATTAATTTTGTGTGTTTATACGTAACACTACGGGGACACCATGGAATTAAAACCCTGGCTCCGCCACTGGGTAGTATAGTAATGAAATTCAAGCATTGCATGTCTTTGAATGTGTATACTCTTTCGCATAGGTTTTGTTTCTGGCTGATAATCAATACTTTGTATATAGTTAGGTCGTATGGGATGCAGATATAGGCTTAATCTATAATTAATTCTTTTTTTTAAATGATTTCTGTGGATCATATGGACTTCACGAAATCCCCCCCCCCCCCCAAAAAAAAACACTGAACATTGCACATATATTACATGGACTTATAAATGCTAGTGATACAAGATACACACGCATCCGTGATAAAATGGGAGGGGAGGGGGGAGGGAGGTAATGGAAATTGAGATAATGATACAGCTAGAAACGCCAAAAAAAATGCAGAAAAGGGGGAAAAGGGTTAGATATGAGTCAGGACGCTTTTCCATGTGACTGACCCACATCAGTCCACATGGAATCCGTCAGCAGCAAGTGAACCTTGTAAAATCAATTTTCCCAGATCATGAAAAAACTTTGGGGCAGAAAAGCAAAAGCAATGTTCAGAAGAGGCTGGGGTTTTACCATTTTTTCTTAAACTCCATGACACTGGAGTGGAGCAGCCTGGCAAACAGCGGTCCCAATTTTCTTTTTTCCACCTCATTTCCCCCCCTCCCCCCTAATTTCAATGTGGAGAGACCATCGGCCAGCCACCAGCAGCAGTGAGAGTGACTTAATGTGGACAAATAGTAGTATAACACAGGATAGTGATACATCAAGTTTTTTGGTTCGGCCGAAGCACTTGTCAGCTACCCTAATTAATACTCCTGTTTTCTTTGCTTTGCATAAAGTAAGAGAGCACCGGTCAAGTCCTTCATATGTATTTCAGACTCCAATTTGAGCAACATCAGAGATGGAAATTGATAACTGTACTACAAACTTAATTTTGGGAGAAAAATGGAAAAACGAGAAGAGATAGCAGTACCCAGCCAGCTAGCTTGCTAGCTAGGATTAACAATAGCCGAATTTCTCCATTTTATAGACATGTATTTGATCACATCTTCAACCTATTTAATTGAGCTTAATTTGTCCAGTTGCTATCCGGACAAAGATTTATATTGACGGAATGTTTCAGACTTAAGTGATTGAAAATACGAAACATTTATTTGCTTACAATTTCGGCAGGGCACAATGTTTTCCCCTACTACACGGAAAAATAATTGCACCAACTTTTGTGGTATTGAGCAATAAAACATGCTCCCAGTTTGGCCATCAACTTCCAAAATTTTTATTTGGCATATAGTAACAGATTTGGTGAAAGAAATTTACTTTATCCGTTTAAAAAAGCAAGTATTATATAGATTTATTAGAAAATATTATAGGAATTAATACTTAGATAATGAAAAAAAAGGGTAAAAGTGAAAATAGATTATGGATTTTCAAAAATAGCATTTTCCTAAGTACAAAAACTTAACTCTAGTATGACTTTCTTTTTGAAATAGGGGAGGGAGTGATATCTTTTTCAACTTAAGTGAAACCTTTTAGATATTTGAATGATAGTTGTGGTTTTTTTTTTCAACAACGTAAACTAAGACCTTAGTTGTCATGTAATTAAATTAGCTGGATGTAACTAATTAATCATATTAATGAAATGCTTGAATAGAGAGGTTATAGTATCTAATTGAACCATAATGCCTCGTCATGACGTATATAGAAATATGACAAATTATAGTATTATACACTTGAGCATATCATACAAGATACTTCCATCACATAATTTAATAAAAAAATCATTTGTGAGATCAAATCCAAAAGATTGAAATACATAACACAAAATTATTTTTTATGCAGATTTAATTTCTTGATAGAATGATATAGTCACTAACATTGTATGAACAAGATAATTACTTATTTTACTTAGACAATTACCTGTGTTATTAAAAACTCACGACATAACTTGATTTATTGAAAATGTTTTATAACACAATACCCAAAAGACAAATAAATAAATAAAGCACATAATAACTTTTCAAGAATGACTAAAGGTAGTTATTGAGGATTAATATTATGTACAACATAATCATGCATTGTGAAATAACTGATCCAAATATAGTTTGGTATGTATTTTTCTACAGTATTGACAAGAGGATGAATTAATCAATTATAAGATCTTGGAATATAATGAAGTGAAAAGGAAGTATAGTGAAGAATAATGTGTTAGTACCACCTTAGTAATCCTATAAGTCTTCATGTATACAGTTGTTGAGAAATTGAGTTGGTTCGACTCGACTCAATTGTTAAGGGATTGACTTTACTCATTAATTTATTAAAATGAATCAAACCATAGCCTTAATTTTAGGCTTGTTTATTAAACAAGCCGAGTTCAAGCCCACAGAGATTCAGCTCGTTTGTTAGCGAACCAACTCAAATTCAACTCAATCTCGATTAAGCTTTTTTATAAACTCGACTCTTACTTCATATATGAGTCAAAATTCTCATGTCTCAGCTTACACACAATGGATCCCACCTCCATCACCTTCCTAAGATTCATCCACTCTTGTCAATGCCCTTGATCAAATGGCTATCTGTCCTACTCCTAATAATGCTTGGTACATGGACTCTGGTGCCTCCGAGCACATGACATCACACACATGTAATCTCTCTTCTATTTCTCGTCCTAGTAGTACTTCATCGAAACATATTATTATTGGCAATGGCTCCTTATTACCCATCTCCCGTGTTGGTCACACCTCTCTCTCCGCCCCTTCCCAATCCTTACACTTGCGTAATGTTCTTGTTACCCCTACTCTTATTAAAAATTTTGTTTCTGCCTGGCAATTCACCACGGATAATAACTGCTCCATTGAATTTGACCCTTATGTTTTTTTTGTGAAGGACCTTCGCACTCACAACGTAATTCTGAGGTACAATAGTTCTAGCAATCTATATCCACTCCGACCACACACATCATCTACATCTTCACTTGCTCTTAGCACAACCATTATCCTATACTCTCAGCTTTGGTATTGCCGTCTTGGCCATGCCGGAGATTATTTCCTCAAAAAATTAGTTCATTCCACTGCTATTAGTTGCAATCAACATGTGTTAGGTCATATTTGTACTGCTTGCCAACTCGGCAAACATACCCGTTCCCCATTTTACCCCTCTACATCTAAGACTCAATTGCCTTTTGAATTAATTCATCGTGATCTCTGGACTTCTCCCATTCTTAGTGTTTCTAGTTTTAAATATTACCTTGTCTTGTTGGATGATTACACTCATTATGTATAGGGTTTTCCTCTCTGATTTAAATCTGAAACTTCCACTCACTTACAACACTTTCATGCTTATGTGAGCACTCACTTTAACTGTGTAATTCAAAACATCCAATGAGATAATGGAAAAGAATTCAATAATCGTCCGCTATTAAATTTTTCAAAAATTCATGGCATTCACTTCCGCTTCTCCTATCCCTACACCTCTCAACAAAATGGTAAAGCCGAACACATGCTCCGAACTCTTAACAACATTATTTTCACCCTCCTATTTCAAGCACACATGCCCCCACCTATTGGGCCAAAGCCTTACACACTGCCACTCACCTTCATAATATTTTACCCACAAAAGCTCTATCTTTTATATCCCCCCATGAAGCCCTATACCACCGATCTCCTTCTTATTCACATCTACGTGTATTTGGTTACCTCTGCTTCCAAACCTCTCATTCACCACCCCACATAAATTAACCCCACTTTCCACTCCTTGTGTGTTCCTTCGTTATCCAACTAACCACAAAGGCTACATGTGTATTGACATTAAAACTCATCAAATCATCCTCTCCCATCACGTAACTTTTGATGAAGACTCTTTCCCTTTCGCCAATACCTCCTAACCTAGCCCACCACCTTATGATTTTCTTCAAGATGCTATGGAGTCCACGGTTTCATCTCTTTCCTTACCTTCCCCTTCACCTTGTCACATCCCTTCACACCCAACATCACCTCCTCTATCTCCTCCTAACCCTTCATTTTCTGTATCTCACACCACTGCTGCCCCTTCCAATGCCCACCATATGATCACCCACAACAAAGATGGGGTCTTCAAGCCTAAGGTGTCATTCAATCTCACTACCCAATCCCTCTATCCCATTCCCAAATCATATCGTCACACTCTTAAGAATGCTCATTGGTACAATGCTATATTAAATGAATATACTACTTTAATAAGAAACAAGACTTGGGATCTTGTGCCGCGTCCGTCAAGTGCTAACATTATTTCAGGCAAATGGATCTTTCAGCACAAACTAAAATCTGATGGTACCCTATCCCGATACAAGGCACGTTGGTTCACTCAACAATCTGGCTTGGACTTTGATGAAACCTTCATTCTGGTCATCAAACCAGCCATTGCCCATCTTATTCTTAGCTTGGCATTGTCTCGGGAGTAGAAAATACATCAACTAGATGTCTAAAATGCCTTTCTCCACAACACTCTCACTGAAAATGTCTATTACCAACAACCATCGAGATTTCAGGATCCTAAGTATCCAGATCATGTATGTCGTCTCAACAAGGCCCTTTATGGACTTAAATAAGCACCCCGCACATGGTATTAGTGGTTTGCTCACTTCCTTGTCTCCATGGGCTTTACTAGCTGCAAATCAGATTCATCTCTATTTGTTTATCACAAGGGTTGTGACATTGCCTACCTTCTTCTCTGATGACATTATCTTAACAACTTCCTCACATGCACTTTGTCAGGCTCTCATCACTGCTCTGAGCCATGAATTTGCAATGACAGACATGGGGCAACTTCATTATTTCTTAAGCGTCACAGTGACCAAAATGCTCACTAGTCTTTTTTTTCGCAGGCCAAGTATGACGCTGACATCATTTCCCATGTGGGGATGTCATCTTGTAATTCATGTGCCACCCCCGTTGATACACACTCCAAGATCTCAGGTCTAACGGGCGCCCTAGTGTCCAATCCTTCAACTTATCTAAGTTTGGCCAGTGCACTTCAATACCTCACCTTCACTCAGCCTAACATAAGTTATGTTGTGCAACATGTTTGTCTCCATATGCATGACCCGTGTGTACACCATCTAGCAGCTCTTAAGCTCATCTTGCACTACATACAGGGCACCCTACAACATGGCCTTCATCTTTACCACTCACAAACTCAACAGGTTGTTGCTTACTTCGATGCCGATTGGGCGGGTTGTTTGGACTCCCGCAAATCCACATCTAGCTATTGTGTGTTCCTAGGTCATAACCTCATCTCTTGGTCATCCAAATGTTAGTCCACTATCTCTCGCTCCAGTGCAGAAGCTAAATACCATGCATTGGCAATTGTCGTCACTGAAACATGTTGGTTGCGGTCCTTGCTAACTGAGCTACACTCTCCACTTAGCACTGCTACCATTGCATATTGTGAAAATCCTGTTAAGCATCAACGTACATAACATATTGAGATTGGAATCCCCTTCATTTGAGAACGTGTGGCCTTGGGTGAGGTACGTGTGTTGCATGTTCCTTCCTCTCAACATGCAAACATCTTCACAAAGGGCCTGCCTCGGTCAATTTGAGGAATTTTGATCCAACCTCAGCGTCTGTCCTCCTACTACTTTAACTGAGGGGGCGTGATAGACTCCACCCAAAGAATAGCTAACAGTGAGATATTCTAGGAGAAGTAAATAATTGTAAATCTTATTTCACATTCCTTATCCTATATAACTACTTCATCTATTGTTTCTCCTGTACTATTATAAATATAATAATAGATACCTCCTCCACTATGCGGAGATTCTCCACTATGCGGAGATTCTCCAAACTCATAGATTCGATTTGTTTAGCTTTCAAACGATTTGAATAGTTAAACGAGTTGAGTTATGAATGGAAGCATGATAAATGAACTAATTTGATTTGTTATTCAAAAAAAGGTTTAACAAGCTAGGATAAATTAACTCTCGAACCTTATTGAGTTGAGCCTGTGTGACTCGTTTTGAATTTGAACCTAAAAAAATCTAAACAAGTCGAGATTAAACGGAAGGATATTAAGCTCAATTGGACTCATAAAGGGGCCTATTTATATTATAAGGAGTGGTGTGATTGTCAAAACAATTGACGTCAAGGAGGAGTCACATTTGATGATAACCTTTATGAATCTCTTAATTACCACGACTCTTAGTTAAGCCTATAAAATATGATAAATCTTCATCTATATCCCCATGGTTAGTCTTGGAAGAGGGCTCCGGTTACATTGCACGTGAAGATTACTAATTTTGATCTCGTGAAAAGGGAGATTAGGGTATTAACCACATGATGGATCTGCAATGACTAGACATTAGAGGATGAAAATTAGGATAATCAGACTGTATGTTTGGAAAAATACACCTAGCTCTAACTAACAAAGAAAGCAACTTTTATTCTCTCCCTTTGACTTTATGGAACTAGAAAAATCTAGAAAAAGGGTTCCCAATTCAATATGTATCACATTGACGACGTCGAAGAAGCGAAGCAAACATACAAACATACACAAAAAGAAAATACGTGAATAAGGGAGGGTGGAGAGGAAAGGAGAGTTATATAACATTTGACAAAAATTAGTTGACAATTTAAAAGGTAGTTTAAACTTATAAATTATAAGGTAAGTATTTTTTAAAAAAAAATTATAAACTAGTAAAAAAAACTACTTATTAAAAATATTTAAAATATATATATATATATATATATATATATATATATAAATTAGTTTTAATAAGTTAAAAGTTAGTTTATAAATTATAAGCTATGACCCAAATAACTGATTATGTTAGCTCATGTAACCAACCGATAGTATTTGTTGTTTGTATTATTTAAGATTTTCCACAATGTTCACTGATATTACAATATGCACTAGTAGTCTGAGTTTGTAAATAATTTTGGATAGCTAATTATATATTAAACTAATTGAATATTTTACTCTTATTTTCTAAA
Source organism: Tamarix chinensis (assembly GCA_030549775.1). Lineage (NCBI taxonomy): Eukaryota > Viridiplantae > Streptophyta > Magnoliopsida > Caryophyllales > Tamaricaceae > Tamarix > Tamarix chinensis. The sequence continues at coordinate 6,736,975 of CM060174.1, forward strand.
ACATATTATCGTCCTAAATAAATAACTAGCTTGGGTAAAAAAGATTTATGCATAAATTAAATTTATAAGCAAACTAGAATAATGAATGGACAAATGCTGCGCAATATATTAAGCCAGTCTCACCTTCCCTTCACGAAAGAGGATTGATAGTTCCCTTCATGTAGCTTTTGTAAAGGGTATTGTTTTATTCAGCATTCTTTTAGTAATACGAGTCTCTCTTACATAACATTTTAAGTAGTATTTGAATATTATTATATTATTTCATTTATTATAAATAGATACAATTAGAAATGAGTTAAACCAACTCAGTATTTGATTATATTCGGTTTGCTTATTTACTTAAATTAGTTAAACTCGAATATCACATTTATAATTATTTATAGTTTTGGTTTGTAAACTCAACTCGGTTTGTTAAAATCTAAATTTCATTCATTCGTTTAATTAAACAAGTCAAGTCTTAGTTCGAATATGAAAGTGTTCAAGTCGACTCGATTTATTTATAATCCTAAAACTTGATCCTATATATATGTCAAAAATATTTTTTTTCCATTTAGCTACTCGGTCAAAGGGCAAGTAAGAACGTGACATCCTAGCGTTCAAAGGATTTCATTAGGATTGTGTCTGTTAATCATCTGTCATTGCCAGATAAAGAGATGGTAAATGAATTAAACCAGCTGAAGCAAAAGATAAAAAGGTAGTAACAGAAAGAAGGGCTAGTGTTTTGTTTTGTTTTCAAGCACGTAAATTAAAGAGGCTCAAAGGGTTCCAATTCGACAGGGCTTATAATTTATCCATGTCCACTTATACATCCTTTTCACTCCTTCAATCTCGAGGGAGGAAAAAAGAGGGGATGAGGGAGAAGACAGTGGTTCGCTAACCGATGCAACAAATAAATTTTCATTTTTGTGATTTTATTAGCTTTTGTTTGCTGATCACCTGGTCTCGTTCATTCCTATGCAGTCAAAATCTCAGTCTCAGTCTCAGTCTCACTTTCACTCTCAGCCCTCTCCCTAAATTCCATACTTTCTCCCAGCCACGTCCCCCCCTCCCTCTCCCTCTCTCTCTCGGTGGGTTTACATGTTCTGCTGCATTTAATTTTGATTCATCGATAAGCACCGTCAGTTTTCCATGGCCCAAATAACAAAGAGTAAAAGTATTGCTTTGCTTGAATCTTTCTTGGTATGATCAGCTAGTTGCTTCACAAGTACATCCCTTTTTCGCTCGTACCCCTAAAATATAAGACTATATATTAATCAGTGAGCCAGATTGGATATTAGCTTGGCATACCTTCATATATGGATTACTTTTCAATATCCCGTCATATTCTGTTAATTATATATATCAGGAATATCTAATAAAAATTATCTTTTGGTGAGAAATTGAAAATTTTTATTTTAAAACATTACATAAAAAACGATGGATTAAGATAAAAAAAATACTATTATAATTAACGAAATTAATATCTATAGGTGGAGAAAACCATTGTGACTAGTTAATAAAACTAGGACTAGTTCTTAGTTATTACTAAA